>BHDV01004211.1:211108-222420 GCA_005406045.1 Adoxophyes honmai | reverse complement strand
TTTTTTTTTTTTATCATCATTTTTTTTTTATGTGTGTTCGCTGATTACTCGAAGACGCTTGGACCGATTTGGAATTTTTTTTTTGTTTGAAAGGGTATAGCATATCTTGATGTGGTGATGGAATATGAGGAAAATCGAGGGCAACCCTCAAATTTTATTGGCACAGGTAATGTTTTTAGTACATTTTTCAAAGCTACACCAGTATTTACGTCTGGCAGTAAAAAAGATATGACTGAGCTGATGATGGAAGGTCAACTCCTTAATGCTTAGGAGTTAAAGGATAATTCTTTCAATACTGAATGCACCTGCAGACTGGAAATTATAATTTCAGTAATTAGTGAGGCCTGCTGGTGATGGAAGGTCACCCTCATTATTAGACAAATGCTTTCAGTATAGCCCAAATTTGAAGTCGGTTTTTTTTTGTTTAAAATTATTTGATTAAATCAATCTCAACAAACCTCATAACTTTTGTAATTGTCGCCTATGCTCTCTTTGCTTCTCGCAGCACTAGTAATCCTAGAAATTGTTATTTGTCGTAAACTACCAGACATGAGTGTATTTATCATGTAGTAATAAATTTACCGTATGGTGTCGGGATAGAATCACACCTCTCCATTTCTTCCGTGGATGTCGTAAGAGGCGACTAAGGAAATAGGTTTAGGTATGCTTTAGGCGACAGGCTAGCAACCCGTCACTATTCTACCTCTTCCATCTTTGCAAACCTAAAACTATGCTAGAAGTGGCTGCGAAGCGTGATATAGTCATAATCATGGTTTTTGTCTATATCATGTTACGTGTGCTCTGTCTACCCCATTTGGGAACACAGGCGTGATTGTATATGTAATAAATCCTTCCTGTTAAAAAAACAGTTATCTGGGAAGAAATGTTCTTCCTTTGGTCACTAATTAGCTTATTTACAATCGTAAAGACGTTAAAAATACACGTTGAAACCTGAATGAGGCGAAAGCGCTAATGTAAACACCGCAACATCCCTACTTGCAATATCTGGTCAATCGTTCGTTTACTTTTCCCAGCAAAACCATCACATAACGACGCCCCGGCCGAAAATCCACTTCTGCGTGGACTGCGGGAAAGGGTTCGCTGCCAAGCACGGACTGCTCGCTCATCACAGGAGGTGAGCAATAGTGAACATGGGTCTAGCACCCATTTTATGCCCCTTGTCATATCTCTATGTTTATTATAAGATGATACTTTTAACGGTCAAATCTTCAAATATTTTAAAGCAAACCCAAGATATCACCGTAAATTAAAATGATTTTTGAATAGACAATTAAGTACATTGAAATTCTCATCTAAAATAAACAGAAGATTTTCTAGTATGCAGGGTTCTTTGGAAATAATCAACAACCTGACAAGACTAGGCAGCTAAAATCATAAACAACATTTGTTTTGTCCTACGACTTTTTAGAATAATTACCTCTCAACGTTTCGGCCGCGTTACAGCCACCGTGGTCACGAGTTGACGTCGAGAGTCCCGCGTAAACATAAATGTGTGAGATTCACGAAAGTTTAAAACAGTATATTTTTAGAATAAATCGCGTCGCAATAATACGGTAGGTAAACAATCCCTTCTGAACCACGGGGCAAGGGGCGTGGCGGAAGGTTCGTATGTGAATGAAACATATACCTGCAAATGTACGACAGTACAGTAAAAGCCTGATATTTTTTGTTTATTTATTGCTTTGAGTTATGTTAAAAACTTGTACTAGACTTTAAATTAGTTGCATCCGATAGTGGGTAACGAATTACACATCCCTCGACAAACCAGAAACCAAATATCCATACTTCCATACTAATATTATAAATGGGAAAGTGTGTTTGTTTATCCGTCTTTCACGGCTAAACGAAGCGACGGAGTGACGTAAGATGATGGAGATACTAGTTGCAGGAATGGAGATTGACATAAGGGTAAATATTCGGGCGTTTAAACCGCTGTCATTATTCTCAACACTTTTTTTGTCATATTTCTTAAGAAATTGGTACAATAAGTGTGACATGTAGTGCGTAGGTCTTATAAATAGCTACACACTGGACTATAATATACATATTTCTTGAAGAATCTTACTGAAAAAGTCTTGAGAATAATGACAGCGGTTCAAACGCCTGAATATTTACCCATAAGCTACTTTTTGTCTCTTCAAAACGTCCCTTTTTCCTAAAGTTAGGGGTGGAAGTTTGTGGAGAATTCCGCAATTTTCAATGTAGAAAGCTATAAATTGGTATGTGGGTTATCTCTTCTGTGCTACCCCGAATTTAACGCGAGCGGAGCCGCGGGCAAAAGCTAGTATCCTTATAATTGTTATATTGACTGCATTGCTTCTAAACCTGAGCCCTTTCCCACAGACACCCCGACGGCAGCTGCACGCTGCGGACGCACGTGTGCGACCAGTGCGGCAAGGCGTTCTTCCAGAAGAACCATCTCATGCTGCATCAGCGGCAGCACATGGACTTACCGCCTAGGAATGTGAGTACCTCCTACACTGTACTCGTGTAAGGCTGCCTGTCCATTGGAGCAGAGCGGTGAGCGAGATAAAAAACCACCAATAGAATTGCATAAAATCTCCGCACCTCTTCAGTGGATGTAATTCCATTGGTGGATTTTGATCTCGCTCACCGTTTTGTTGCGCGCTTCGCTCCAATGGAAAGGCAGCCTAAAGCTTCCCTCATAGTGAGGGTAAACGTCCCTGTGCTCGACATTGACCCAATTCTTAGCACTTGCAACCTTATGTCACAGTAAGACAGGTGACAGATGGGTGTCATCTATTGGGCGTTGAGGCGTCGAGCATTGGTACTTTTACCTTACACTAGTTTTACATTACTCGAAGTAGCAACCTTCAGTAATCACGCAACTATAAAACAGAGGTTCCCAAACCTTTCTTACTCATAGACCCCTTGGATAATATTATTGGGTTGTACATTTGTACCAAATTCTTAATATTTTTACTGACCCCCGACGAGTCTCCTATGGACTCCTGGGTTTCTACCTGAGCAACTTTGGGAATCAGTTAAAACATTATGAAGTCTCCATTGTGTAATGTTTCCAGCGCGACACGAGTAACAGCGACAACGGCACGATCATAATGATCGCCGGCCACTCCAAGAACTACCAGCAGGCGCAGCAGCAGGCCCAGCAACAGGCACAGCAACAGGTATTTGCCTTTTGATGATCGGAATCCGTACTCTAAGAATAAATTAACAGGTCATGTCTCTGGAATCACTAATAATATCTAGCCTGGAATGGTATCTCACTGTTGGGTAAAGCAGTCTTCGTGAAACACGTCCAAATCGTCCCGCCATCTCCATCTGGGCCTGCTGTGTCGTCGCCATCCATCACTTGTCTCTGGCGTTATTCAGTGAAATTGTGATTTTTCGGGATACAGTCCCCAGTTAGAGTAAGTTATAAACATTTCTTTATAGCACATTTCCTGAGCATAAAACGGGATCTACATTACACCTTTTTTTTTAGAAACTATCACAGTTGTTGTCTCCTGACTTATTAGGCTTTTACCCCTATAAAATCTGGCCTACGTTTTGGTCCCTAAACTGGTGATTGTCTAACAGGCACAGGCGCAAGCGCAAGCGCAACAGGCAGCGCAACAAGCCGCGCAACAGGTCGCGCAACAGGTGCAGCAACAGGTCCAGCAACAAGTGCAGCAGATGCAGATCGAGATCGAGCCGCAGGACCACCAGCAGCCCACGCATATACAAGTTGTGAGTACACGTTATCATATGACAATTTTACTACTAAAGGCTGGTCGCGGAGCTCGAGTGTTGATCCACTATTATACAGGGTAGCCGGAAATCGACCGTCATTATTTTAAGAGGGCGCAAACATTTTTTACGAACGTAATATAAGATCAGGTGGGGGAAGAGAAACTCAGGGGCAGGGCAGGGGTAAGAGGCACCACAGACCATAACTCGTCGAGTTATGAGTGAGTATGGTCTGTAGTGCCCTCCTACCCCTGCGTTTCTCTTCCCCCACCTGACCTTAGTGGTTTTGGACCAAAGTTTAAAAAATCGTGAAAAATAAATTAACTCATATTTAGCCATGAAAAAAATATGGTTAGATATTCTGTAAATTTACAATAAAATTGTTTCATTTGTAATTACATTAAAATCAATGAGAAAAAAAAAGTAAAGGTTCAATTTTGAAATTATGTAAAATGATAGATATTTGAATAATAAAAACCAATAATTTGATTCCGTTATTCCTCAGTCGACTATATTGTCTATCAGATAATAACAAGTTTATATCGTTTATGGTAAATTTTAATGGAAAATTTTCAAGTGAAAGACAGCTCTAACGCATATTTTCGTGAAAACCCTTCAACAAATTGGCTAAGTAAAAGAAATCTGTGTTGCTAATAAAATAATATTTACCGTTAATCCCAAGAAAAAGAGTTTATTTATATGTTACAGTAGTTTTTCTTTAAAAACTTAAGGATTTATAGCTTTGTAAAGCATTTGAAAAACATCAAAATCGCCGAATTGTGTTTGCACGCTCTTAACCAATGCTCGTTGAACGCTGTGTTAGCCCCCGACTGTAGTCGAAAGAAATCATTGGTTTTGTGGGAAAGACGCCAATAGAGAGAACTCTCCAGGCAGATGTTATTCTTGGGGATTTAAGCCCAAAGAGAGAAAGTTGGAAGTTGTATTTATGCAACATGCAACCGATCTTGGAAACTTCGCTGACGTGGTGTAGGATTAGCCCGGCTGTTCGACGATAGGTGGCTCTAGGGCGCTACACCAGCCTTCTCTTGATACGGAGGTCACTTTTATCTAAAAAAAATACAGTTATTTTGTACAAGTGTCAAAACATTGACGTGTGAAAATGTGTCGTACTTTATGGATGGCCCGTAAAGTGCGTGAAAGTCAAGTTTTAACCGAGTTGTTGTGTCATGGCAGGTGACGAATCGTTCGGGGCAGGTGATCGGCAACCAGATAGTGGTCGGCGGCGTCGGCGCGCGGCGGCTCGTCGGCTCGCAGCTGCACGTCGTCGGCCGCGACGCCAAGCCGCTGCCGCACAAGCAGCGCCACGCCAACAGGTACACACACACACACACACACATGCACAGTAAGAAAACAGGGGACTACGTTTGTATGGAGAAGTGGTGCGACTCCTTATCCTTTTAATAGGGTAGACAACCTAATAAAAACTATTTAGTCCGTGACATAGACTACCAAAAAAAAAAACACACATGTTTTTAATTTCTTTGACGAACAAAAATGACCATAATACAGCGCTTAAGTTTCGCGTGACGTCACTATATGGTACAATTTTTACCTAGGCGTGACGTCACAAGCCCCCACTCCGGAAGTTTGATGATCTGTATCTATAACTTTGACGATATTTAGTTATTTGATAAACCAAAAACTACCTCTCATAATTTTACTGTAATCTGACTAAAGAACGAATTAGAATTAAATTTTTTAAACCAGTCGACATCCGTATTAATCAAAAATCTCTTCCACAGCGGTGACGTGAAAGAAGTCGGCGGCCTGGTGCTCTCAACGGGGCGCGGGTCGAACCTCATCAAATACGAGATCTCCATACCCTCGTCCACACCGGTCGTGCAGGTTCAGCAGCTTGACTGAGTCAAGCCCGAACCGGAACTCTTCTGGTTGAGGGACAAGTGACAGTGACAGTGACAGGTGACAAGTGATAAGTCACAGTGACAGGTGAGAAGTCACAGTGAAAGGTGATTAGTCAGTGATTGGTGACTAGTCGCAGTGACAGGTGACAAGAGACAGTGAAAGGTGATTATTCAGTGACAGGTGATAAGTCACAGTGACAGGTGACAAGAGACAGTGCTAGTAAACAGCTGGACTGGAAAACTCATTGCTGATTGTTGTTTTGTTGTAAATCGATTCTTATTTGGCTAGTTCGGCAGCTGTCATTCCCATTTTAATTGTTTTTTTTTTAGGTTTGAATTTGTATGGAAATTATGAAACAACACTACTTTTACTCAACCTCGTATTGTATTGTGTTATTGTTGGAAAATGAGCACTGTGTACACTCGAATGACCCACAATAGATCCTACCAGTGAAATACATTTGTTGTGACAATGGGTCAAGAATCAGTTGGTTCAACTGTACTTGACAAAAGGTGGTTTCTCAAACAATGTTACTCAATGAGATACAAGCTTGATTGAATAGTGTAGTAATGCCAAATTAGCCAGATATTATCTTTGCCGCCAACAACAATATTAGTTAGTATAATAATCAGGAAACAAACGCACAAAAATTGTTTTATAAGTACATTGGTACATGTTTTACTGAAAAGCGTTGTGTTTAACTAGATTAACCAGCAATGAACTATTATTTATTTATTTAGCACCACGATTTGTATATTTGTGTCAATTTTGATAACACAAATAATATTGAAAGAAAATGGTCGGAAAGTTTCGAAATCACAAGCAGCTTTAAGAGGTAGATTATAAAAACATGTTTGAACATGAATTTGTAGTGCCCGAAGCAACACCAATACCGCATAGCTTTATTTACTGTCTTTTGACAGATGTACAATATTATTTAAATAAAATTTATATTGTTCTGTTGGGATTTGTAGGGTGTAGTCGCGTAAATGTAGAAACTACTTAGTATTCCACAAAATGCAATTTGACTTACGGAAATGATGGGTTAAAGTTTTGTTGTGGTCCTACATAAAGCTAGCGAAAAGTTATTAACACAAGCCTCCCTATTGTTGGCATTTGTGGAATAATTGTGAACATTAAAACTTACTCTCAAAGTATTTTTTAATTATATTTATCTGAGTGTCAATAGTAGGGATGTTTTTGTTTACCCCTCCGTCCTAAAGTTGGTTCGGAGGTATTGATAGAGAAGTAAAACTGAGAGTTGTACATGTCAAGTCCAATACCTTGTCACCAGACAAAGCCAAACTGATGAAGTTTGCACGCATTCTAATTATGCTCTAAAATTTAGAGCGTTAGCGCGATTTTCGAGCGATTGTAAAAAGGGATAAAGTAGCGACTGTAATTAGCCTAGGTTAAGGGTAGCTCGTAGCTGAATAGGCCTCTGTACATATCAAAGTTTTGTAAAAGGTCGAACTGCGGTTTCTGTAATTATATTGTAAAATCTCTCTGACTACGCATTTAAGTTGATTGTTTACGTTCGAATAAGTTGTTAAGTACATTATTGATTATATAGTCGTGTTTTTAGTAATGGCAGGAATCAGTTTAGTGCAATCGGATTTTTATTTAATGAGTTTGATTCGAAAAGATATTACTTTTATAGTCGCGAGCCTCTACTGGCAACATTACACCGCCCCGCAAGCGTCAATAACAAATTAAAGTTGTCCACACCAATGCTTAACAAGCGGTGACTGTAAAGAATCGCAGTGACGCGTCGTATCCGCGCCGTTTTTGAAGCATGCTCCACACACAGCTGCTCAAAATAAGCAGCCGCATCGTGACGTTCTCCATACGATTTTTTTTCACGTGAACCTCCTAAACCGATGAAAATTTTTAAGTAGCGGTGTGGAGTGCTTCCGTAAAACGTACATACGATGCGTTATTACTATTCTGTACATCACCCTTTTTTAGCTTTGGTGTGGTCGCAACTTAAAGCCACAAAGATCTGCAATATTGATCCTTGCGAGGTGGTGTAATGACGAACATAATTTTTCTAAAGGGTTATTGGATGTTTTCTGGATTATTGTGTATCTAGTCTGTGATATGGGATGTCTATTACTGTACAACAACTGGGAAGTGTGAAGCAATACAATTTTACAAATCAGGCTGTCTTGGCACATGTATACATTTTTATTTTATTTTTTATTGTTTGAATGCCTAAAGTCGTCGAGAGTTGTCAATGCCATGGATTCTGTTTACTCTGTTCAAACAAAGCCACGAATAAACTAGAGCTGTTTCATTGGTCGATGAAGAAAAAAATACGAAGATGATAATTCAAAATTAAAAAAAAAATGGAATTCTCTGGTCGTTTTTTACTTAATGCGTTACTTTATGTGGTTTAAGAGAGTAAGCTAGACATATAAAGTTTCATGGCGACATGGCGTGCAAATGACAACTTTTGTTCGAAACAATGATGTTAAAACTAAAAACTGTGTTAAAACTATTGGAATAGTTTGCCTACCAAAAAATCATCTAATTGTGATATGCCAAAGTTGATGCAAAATCAACTGATATTTCTAAGCACAAATAATTTGCAGAGCAACAGCGTAGATTTATTTATTCCATAGAATTCTGTCTTCATGATTTTTCAGTTCCAAAATTAGGAAAAATAGGAATCACCCAAACAGGTTATGCTTTCTAAAAAAAGTTAGATGTCAAGCATTATTGGCAACACACTTGTACCTCCGTATATGTGCTTCCATTTCGAACAGAATAGATTCATTCTAAATTAGTGGGAGTAGACAGTATTAAGTTTATATAAAATTATATTGCAAACTCTGTTGTAGTGGAGTAGCCCACTTTTAGGTCTGTTTGGCGTTTGTGGCATAAAAAAAGTCACAGGAAATGTGCTTAGTATTTTTTTATTGTCCCGTTTTTATTTATTTATTAAGGTTTTCAATAACTACACGAAACTACACCTTCCATGAACTTCGTTAACATTTTTGATGATTATGGTTAAAATAAAATTGTCTAAATAGTGTTTGTGAAGTATTTTAGTTACAAACGCCAAACGAAACCGGTCTCATGACTTGTATGTTGCGTCTTTGTTTGCCATTTACGTACTTGTAAATATTACTGTGGATATCTATAATTTTTATATTAAAGTGAAAATATACATATTATAATCATTTGTTATCTTTAATTTTGACTTATCCTTATATTTAGGCTACTGATAAAAATACTATCTGAAGCTCCAAATTCTTACGAAATACTTGTCGTGCAAAAGATCTGGAATTTTAACGGCATAACTGAAAGTGTTCTTTTTTTTTCACAACCTATTTTGGGGAAATTATTTAGAAACTGATTGCCTAGTCAATCATCAACACTACATAGTGTAAAACAAAGTCGCTTCCCGCTTTCTACCCCTCTATGTATGTATGCTTAAATCTTTAAACTGCAAAACGGATTTTGATGCAGTTTTTATCAATAGATCGAGTGATTTAAAATGAAGGTAGAGAAACTCTGATAACATAACTTTAGTGTTTTCTAATGCGATGTCGTAAATACACTTTTCTTTGCGCTTATATTGAAAACGCTGACCGAACCCTGAGAGAAAGATCAAAATAACGTACCTACTACAATATTGTCTACACTTAAAAAAATCCGCAATGGTATTTAACTCCGCGTCTAATGACAAAAAAGCTGAACCTGGTAGGTATATGTTTAAAGGCATTTCTATAGCACATTTCAATCGGCATTTTACCCGTGCTAAGCCGGGGCGAGTCGCTAGTAACACTAAGACTCGTACAAACAGATCGATCTGTGACTCAATCCACATTACACACACCCGCTCACCTCGGAACCCAAGTCAGTGCAATCAGGGATCAGCAATCAGCTTTTTGTCCGAAGGCTCCCCCGGGAGCGGTTAGGCGGAACCCTTGATATCGTATCGGCGTCCCGCGTTGCGGGGTATTGTTAGCCCATGGGTAATTTGTTCGCCTGCAGGCGAATAACTGGCGATTTTTGTTTCCGGTTTGCCCCTTTTGTTGAGCCATGTGAGATATCGCGTTTGGGAACATCTGAAAGAGCGGTATCATTATCATTACCATGAGTATAGTGGCCGTACTTTAGCGACGTAGTAAAGGATTTGTGTGAAGATTTTAACTCATATTTTACTTTTACTAGTGACCGTTAGTAGCGCTGTAAAATTCTCCATACAAACCGTTGGATTAAATGTCTTCACCTTTTTATTTTAGGGTTCCGTTTCTCTACAGAAAATTATTTTTCTCAGGATCGCTTCAAGAGCACTAAGCTTTGAAAAATCGAACATCTAGGTATCATAATAAAGTGGTCGGTTTTCACACTTTTCCTATAATATCGACTTATTGAGAAACTGCAACGAACGCAACGGACACGAAGGTTCAGTTCGTCTCTCTATCTCTGTTATCCTTGGTAATGTGTTTTTGCTCGATAAGGGCTAATGTTGTGTGCCATTTTATGAAAAAAGACTCTACCTACATTCCTTAATTTTGAAACTTTTTTTAAATAATCGGACAACTTTTTTATAAAATCGTGTGTAATTTATTCTGATTTGCACTTGGTCAGTTTTTTCGGTGTCCAAAAGATTGCTTGTCTTGTATCGTATCGCATTGTAGGGTCAGTGCTTTGAATACAACTCCGCTCATCCAATGAAATACTGTAATAAAATCGGTAGTACCTCCCCAAAACCATTTCGGTCTAACCAAATCCTGAAATCACATCACAAACTCACTCTTGCGGTCAGAAACATCTCTGCGCTCAAGGAATCTTTGTGAAGTTGTTCCGAAGTTAGCTTAGTTCTTATTTGGCGAACACTAAAATAAGTTTGTTTTTATCTAAGGGGCAGTGACCGCGAAAGTTTTTACTATGGGAATAAAATATCAAAAGTTTTGAGTGGCTATTGTGTAAATATTGGTAGCAGAAGGCAAAAGGTTCCGGACTTCCTATACCTTATCGGTTTAGGTAGTTAAAACAATATAAACAATCTTGACATGTCTTTTAGTGTGTTAGTAGCGACAAGTGTTAGTAGCGACCAGCCCCGGCTTAGCACGGGTAAAATGCTGATTGAAATGTCTTTAAACAAATACGAGGTTCAGCTTTTTTGTCATTGAACGCGGAGTTAAAAACCATTGCAGATTTTTTTTAGTGTAGACAATAATGTAATACATTATTTAGATCTTTCTCTTAGGGTTCGGTCAGCGTTACAATATCGCATTAGAAACCTCTAAAATTATCATTATTTTTCTACATATATTATTAACCTTCCTCTTGTATGACTCGATCTATTGATAAAAACCGCATCAAAATACGTTTTGCAGTTTAAAGATTTAAGCATACATACATAGGGGTAGAAAGCGAGAAGCGACTTTGTTTTACACTATGTAGTGTTGATGACTGACTAGCTAGCGCTAGGCAGTCAGTTTCTAAATAATTTACCTAAAATAGATTGTGAAAAAAACAGAACGCTTTCAGTTATGCCGTTAAAATTCCAGATCTTTTGCACGACAAGTACCTATTTCGTAAGAATTTGGACCTTCAGATAGCATTTAAATCAGTAGCCTAAATATAAGGATAGGTCAAAATTAAAGATAACAAATGATTATAATATGTATATTTTCACTTTAATATAAAAATTATAGATATCCACAGTAATATTTACA
>BHDV01004211.1:138830-206612 GCA_005406045.1 Adoxophyes honmai | reverse complement strand
TCTGAATTTCGATCGCCTCCCGTATAACCCGTGGATAATAGTGCCGTTCGGTCGAGAGTAATTTGGGTTTGTGTAATTCTATCCACGGCCGGTGCAACCCGTGTCGAAACGTCGGAGTAATAAAGGTAAATAATCATCGCGTTGAGACCCGTGTTTCATCAGTTTAAAATGTGTACAAAGCGCGAGAGTTTAAAATATTATATTGGTAGTAGTAATAGTTTCTTGTGAAAGAGTTCAAAGTAGTACACCACACGTCTATCTGTACTCAGTCGGTCCCGTGTGCGAGTATGCGGGTCTGTTTAAACAAAGAATAAAAGTTACACGTTGTGAAAATACACCGCTCTCTGTGTTTAATTAACAGTATTTTGACAAAGTACATTAGAAGTTTAGTACCTACAGTTTGTAATGATTATACAGACCCCGGCAAGTTAGATGGCAATATATAAATCGTGGTCGGTAATAGAAGTGGCATGATTTTAAGTGGTGGGGCTAGGTTTGCGCAGCGCACCTACCCCATTTGGGAATACAGGCGTGGTGTTTGTCAGCATGTATGTATGTATGTATGTATTAAACAGTCACAGACGATGATGAGCTTATTTTCTATGATTATCATCTCAGTCGGGACATCATGAATCTATTAGCAAAGGCCATTATACTTCCACGTCACCACGATTGATGACGGTTATGACGCGCATTATGTCGTGGACCCTTCAGCTGGAGCCATTAGCGGGTCTCTAATGCCTCGAGGACTGTGGGTTTCTTTGAATACTTTTGTGACACTGCGAAGGTCCTTTTTATACACGTTTTTATACTGTATTAGCGACCAATGCAGATGTAAATATACAACAGTATTACGCACTTTAGAAGCTTCTTAAAAAAAATTATCAGTGTTTCTCTAGTAAATTAAGCATGTAGATACCTATTATAAATACAGGGTGGCGGTTAATATTTTTACCAGTGAACGTACGCGTTTGAAAAGTGAAAACCCCTGTAAAATATTTCCTGACTGTGACTGTATAATTTGGAATTAAAATACCGGTGATTTTGTACAAAATTCGCCCTTCAGACTCATTGCAAAGTACTCTTACAAATTACTGCAATTTATTATCCAGCAGCCTCATAAAATAATTATCAGAAATCTGTTCTGTGACCCAAATTAGCATCAACCTTGAAACTGCAATCCCCCGAATCCCCAAAAATCCCCAAAATTGTGGGTAAATCCCGCCGATCCCCGCGAATCGCATCGGGGCACGTAAATTTACGAGGACTTGTACTAATCTGACTCGGCGAATGGGAACACGCAGGGCTCTTGTCATGGTCGCTTGTGGTGGGAGACAGGCACCGAAGATAATCTACATCAACAATTGGGTATTTGCCTAAAAAAATATTTTGTCCTTTACATAGATTACCCAAAAATAGTTTACCCAAAAAACGTAGTTTTTAATTTATTTCATAAACATGAAATGACTATGATACAGTGCTCTGAAGTTTCGAGAAACGTCAATAAGTGGTAGAATTTTTACCACAGCGTGACGTTTCAAGTCCAACCCGTAGTTAAAAGGACCAGCCCTCTATCTTATCTAAAAAAAAACATAAAAATTGACACTGGCACTATGGTTTCCAAACTGGAACTGAAGCTAATGAAACAAAATGAAGTTTATATTGTACTAATATTGTAAGTCCTTGCTTCTCAATTACGAGAATACGTTTGCGGAATACGTGCGAGTATACATGTATCACGCATGTGTTCTCAAATGGGGTAGTCAGAGGGTTATTTGATTTAGTTAAGTGAAACGAAGATTTAAGCCACTACCACTAGCCAAACTATTTGGCTTTGACTACGGTGCAGCTCTATCCTTATATTTATAAATATACCCATGATCTTTAACATTTATTTCTTCATAATTTCACTGTCTTATTAAATTTTTCGGTTCATACCGTAAAAATAAAGCTTTTAACTTGCGAATTTGTCTTTATACGCGCAATTAATATTAAAGAAACAATAGAGCGCATTATCCGACAGTCAAGCCATTTAAAACAAAAAGAAACAAAGATTTGATCAGCAGCCTAAAAAAATTAAGCCAAAACAAATCGTCTAACACAATCTCAACAATGGAGACCTCTTGCCTTTTGCGTCTTGAACGCTTGATTTTTCCTCTTTATTTTCTTTTACGAAAATTCCTTTCTTTTGAGTGGTCTTGGTGAAATTGATTTATTTTGCTTTGCCCTGTTCTCTCTTTAATAGCGGCTGAAATAATTGTTCCACATTTATAAACTTAATGAGTATTTCAACGAATTAAGATACTGGGCTTTTATTAAGCCGAGTGTATTTATTTCAAATTTATTATGTCACCTAAACCCAAGCAGGTATACTGTAGCATATTATTTCCTTATGTACCAAACTAAACTCGTCGTCGACGTTTCAAAATTAGCTGTCATTGTATGGAACACTTGACAGCTCGACGTCGAGCTCGTCGTAGAGTTCAGATTGAGTTTAGTCTGTTACTTTAGAGAATAATACTATTGAACCGATGTTCTGTTTTTAAGCTCAGTTACAAAAATGACGTTGGAAACAATTTTCCCTAAGACGAAGAAGGAGAAAAATATTATAAATAAATATGATGACAATTACCTATTTGCAATTTTAAAACAGTCCTGTGCCTCCACTATCGAAAGTTAACGATAACTTAAATTTAGTACCGATTTTTGTAGGTAAAGCTATCCCAAAAAAAAATCTAATAAATGTAGAAATTTGGTTGCTAACTAGGTATAATCACTTTTTTTTAATATAACACGGGCAAACCACTTGTATTCAAGATGAAATTATTGTCGATAATTTCGAGAGCATCACTAAACAATAATAAGTGACCATTATTTGTGAATTTGACATCAGGACTTAATAAAAATGGACCATAAGTTAAGTCAAGGGCGTCGGGAACATTATAGGAACCCCTTGAAAGCGGGAATTTCGGCCATTCCGCGCGATTACGCCCATAAACGCGATTGACTAAGTGTCGGCCATTTTTAAACAAAATCACCCTTCAACCCGATGCATTAGAAGTACCGGAGTCCGGAGTACTCTAATCTGCGACGGGGATGGATGGGGCACTTTGTCTGCTAACTTGTAAGATTGGTGCGTTCTTTGACTGTTAGTTAAAGGAAAGGCTTAATGCAGCTACAGTAGGTACTTGCGACTTCGTCATCGACTAATTTGCTTCTCTTATTTTTATATCGCACGAACAATTTTGCCAGGATAAAGAAAGCCTATATTCTTCTTAGAAACTCGCTTTAAACTTATACCTAGACCAAGGTCTTTATAAAATAAACCTATGTATTTTTAATAGGAGCTCAAACTACAGCCTTGGCTATAAAGTCTTGAGTCTTTAAGCATTTCTACTTTTGTCCTTTAATTGTCAAATGAAAATAAAAATTGGTAAAAAAGATGCCCAAAATTTATTGTCAAGCACTGGTTGTGGCTCCGCTATTTTTGTTTTGGAATTAAGTCACTTTTACCCGTTACTATCATTATCATATATGAAAATTAAATTTGATTAAGGTACTCGTGAGTGAAGGGTCAATATATTTATGTTTACGCGGGACTTAATCACGGTATTTTTTAATTACCTCTCGACGTTTCGGCCGCGTTACAGCGACCGTGGTCACGACTATACAAGCCAAAGATCGTGCAGGCACCGAGATTGTATGGATTGCCGAAAGTGCATAAGGCTGATGTACCCCTGCGACCGATTGTAAGTCAAATTGCTTCGCCTACTTACGATCTTGCGAAGTATGTGGCGTCAGTTCTGCAGCCGCTTGTAGGTAAAACGTCTTCGTATGTCAAGAATTCTCGCCATTTTGTAGAAATACTCAAGGGCTTTAAGTTGGAACCAGGAGACGTAATGGTGAGTTTTGATGTTTCTTCACTTTTTACCAATGTTCCTCTTAAAGAATGCTGTGACGTGATACGGGGAAAGCTAAGTGACAATGACATGCCGGAATCTTACATGGTTTTACTTAGGAACTGCTTGGAAGGGAGTTACTTTCTGTACAAAGAGCAGCACTATATCCAGATAGATGGCGTGGCCATGGGAAGTCCTGTGGCACCAGTAATGGCCAATATATGGATGGAGCATTTCGAGGCGTCGATAGATCTGCAATCGTGGAATGTGAAATTGTGGAAACGATATGTCGACGATGTCTTCTGTATTATGAAAGGTGGGAAACCTGAAGTGGAGCAGTTTCTGGCATACCTAAATTCTATACATGTGAAGATTAAGTTTACGTCTGAAGTGGAGGTGGACCACACACTTGCTTTCCTCGATGTCAAAGTAATGGCGAGAATGGACGGTTCCTTGACACACACTGTTTACAGGAAACCGACACACACGGATAGATATTTAAATGCGTCATCACATCACCATCCTAGACATCTGCAATCCGTTGTAACTTCGTTACAGAACAGAGCGTATGACCTGTGTGACCCTGAATTTTTAGAAGATGAATTAAAGCATGTTCAGGAGGTACTTAAACACAACGGATATGTGGTGAAAAAGTGGCAGCCCAGAAGAAAAAGCGGTAGGAAGTGTCCTGACGTGGCTAGACAGCCCGCGTATATGCCTTATGTGAAAGGAGTGACTGACAAAATTGGGGACCTTTTACGGAAGTTTTCCATTAAAGTAGTATACACGCCCTTGTCCAAAGTCGCGAGGTATATGCGTACGCCGAAGGATGTTATTCCCTACCAAACACCGGGTGTTTATAAGGTTGATTGTAGTTGTGGTAGTTCCTATATTGGCCAGACAAAGCGGACTATAGCTGAAAGAGTCAAAGAACATATTGCAGCTGTTAAAAATCGCCAAATAAACAAATCTGCCATAGCTGAGCACTTGTTGGAGTCTGGACCAAACCATTGGATCGAGCTTCATAATCCCAGAATCCTCTCTACAGAACGCCATTATTACTCGCGAATAGTGCGTGAAGCGGTTGAAATTAAAAAGCATAAAAATTTTAACCGAGGGGATGGTTTTAAGCTTTCGTCTTCATGGAATCCGGTTATTAATAAGTGTCAGCCTAGAGACGAACATTCGGTGCGAGCGTCTGACATTGTTAGTGTTGTGTGTCGGTGTAATAGAGGAACGGTGGACAATATCGGTGAAAAGCGGGTAGTTCGGGGAGCCGTTACCTACTGATGAAAATCAAGTGCGGGTAGTTCGAAGGACCCGGGCTGCCAAACAAACGTCGAGCTCCGCTTCAGTCAACTCGTGACCACGGTCGCTGTAACGCGGCCGAAACGTCGAGAGGTAATTAAAAAATACCGTGATTAAGTCCCGCGTAAACATAAATATGTGTGAGAATCACGAAAGTTTAAAACAGTATTTGAAGGGTCAATAATAGAGCCGACGTACATTTTCCATTTAATTTTGTGTGTTGCGTATTTGTGAACGGTTTAATAAAGCGCTGAACAGTGGAGTCCAGAAAATAATAAACTCGCGACTGCAAGTTCTCATTTACGACGTGTCGTGAAAACTCGAGAAGAAGGAAAACGGGTCAAGATTCAAAACTTCAGAACAAAATAATTAAGCAACTTCCAAATGTTTTGTTCTCCGAAGATTGATGTTGGGTTCGCTCATTTCGTAAACTTCGTTCAAAGAAATTAGGCTCATATCTTGAGTACATTAAAATTTTGTGTGAGAAAACTTCTATGCGAATCAAACTTCATGGGTACACAACAATCATTTTCATCACACTTGCTCGTCAATGGTGGTATTACAAGCGCGTATCCTTCAGGACAAAGGCCTAAATTGTAACCGCGGGAGTTATCATTACATCCTATGGGAGGTAAAGTTTAGTTTTAAAAATTGCAAAAGTTAGTATAGGTACGTTAGTTCAGACTAAGGAGGTTACAAATGTAAAAATTAAAATTCTGCTATTAGAACTTTAGGGCCAATTTTTAAATGCAAAATTAATGTATTCATTATGAAACTGTTTTAATTTAATACTTTGGATGTATGTCAACGCGTTTTTTAATATGCATTTTTCGTAAATTGTTTGAACCTTTTTGGTAAAATCTGGCTGTATGACCATTCGAATTCTCTACGAAACATAGTTCTTGTCTGTGGTATATGATTAAAAAAAAAGTGACAATAGACCTAAACGGAGTGACAGCAGTGACATCGCCAAAGTAATAGTGCGGCGCGGTGACGTGATGTCATGAATTTTCTTTAATTTTCAGTTTTTCCTCGCAAATGTGATGAAAAACATTGTGTGTAACACGGGGAGTAAAGGACATTATAAACTCGAGGTATAAAAGCCCTCCGCCTGCGGCGTCGGGCTTCTAACAGCCTCTCGTTAATAATGTTCCATTTCCTCCCCTAGTTTCTCAATGTACTATTTATTACAAGGTCGAAATACTTAAGTCTAAAAATACTTATACATTATGTTTAATCGAGGAACTATGGTAAGGCGGTTTAGTAGCTATCCTATAAATAGAGTGATTAAATACATTACCACAGCTAAGCTTTTTTGACACTTTACATTCATATTCAAAATTTACATTTTCCTTTCAAAAAATGTGTTCATACTTATTTTATAATCGAAATACATGTTTTCTAATAAAAAAATCTTTTAGCAACAATATAACAAAGCTTGTCAGCAATTTTTTGACTCATAAACAATGTTCCATAATTTTATCCTTATTAATTTTACAATATTTCAGTTAGATATTGTGGTCATTACAAATTTTCATATTATCAGTCATGTGCTCTAATATTGTGGGTACTCCTATCTTCATCCAACATAGTCCTACATTAAATTTTTCATCAAAAACTTTGGGATAGGAAGGAAAAAGAAATCTATCCGAATCTAAAACATTAACATGAAAGAGCATCCCAAAAACCACAAGGCTCCCAATTTATAGACTCGACCGATACTTCAGTCCGTCTATCTTTCGTCACTATGGGCCGGTCATAATTCAGTCCATGGACGGTTTGGCCTACAAGAGATAGGACAATGACATATTTTATTAGCATTATAGAGACGGACTAAACTATCGGTTGACTAAAAGTCTCTAGTCTACCTGACTAGTCTAAAACAGTGTAGCGGTCAGCCATAGACTTGGGAAGGTTTTAAGTGGTTTTGGTAAGGTCTCGCAAACTTACCCCCACCCCTTAAAATCTTGCCAAGTTTATTGCTGACCACTCATCAACTGATGATCAATCTGACGCCACTAATGTGCATCCTGTAAAACGAAGTAATACGGTGGTTGGATCTTGTTCACACCACTCGTCACCATTTTCGGTGATGGCCCGTGCCATTCGAGCCTGTATTTTTCTAGAACCTTCGTTGCCAGAGACGTTAGCATCTTGCCAGCGATGCCAGAGGCCGGGCAGGAGGCGCCAAAGGGGAGGGAAGCGAGGGGATGGGCCCTGGTTGCTCTCAAGGGCTCCCAACCCTCGCTGCACCAGCGTTCGGGGATGAAGGCCTTCGCTCGGCCCCACTGCTTCTCTGACTTGCTTGATACTCCGTGGGCGAGGACTATGTCCACCTGAGGAAGAAGGAAAAAAGGTTAAAACACATTTTAGGCGATAGGCTAGCAATCTTTCACTAGGTATTCCTTTATATCTCATAATATCATGTTTACTAATTTCATGGGTTTCGGCACGGGCTATCCGTTTCCCAAAACATCTGTTCCCAAAAAACCCGTTCCCATCACCACCTTTTCCCAGATAATCCGTTTCGCAATATAAGTACTTCCCAAAATATGCTTCTCCCAAAATATAAGATTTAGCTTGATATCCGTTTCCCAAAAACACCTATTCCCAAAATGACCATTCCCTTTACTACAGTTTCCTAAATAATCCGTTTCCCCAAAACACCCGTTCCCAAAACACCCGTTCCCATCACCAGCTTTACCCAAATAATTCGTTCATCGATAAAGGTTTTAACCAAAAGTTAAGTTGATGCCAACTGTATAAAAAATGATCTGGAATAAATAATGAGTATGCGGGCAAAAAGAAAAACTGCGGCCAGGTTTATTATTTGCCTTTCAGAATTACAGGTGTCATGAGTCATGAACGACTAAACTTTTGGCATCTGGTTGATACGAATACCGGGTGTTTCGACATAGTGGTGTCATGAGAAACGGATAAATATTTTGGGATTACGGGTGTCATGAGAGACGTATCTTTTGGCATCTGGTTGATATGAACACTGGGTGTTTTGACATAGTGGTGTCGTGAGAAACGGATCTTTTGGCATGCTTTCATTTGAAGAAACTGATATTTTGGACCGGGTGTTTTGGGAACGGATGTTTTGGGAAACGGATAGCCCGTGCCGAAACCATTTCATGCGCCATAATGGTCACCGGCTATAATCTTCATTTGCTCTAATGTTCGACATCTCTCATATTGGATAATATATTATAATAGGTAACGAACACCTCATACGTTTTAATTTCTATGCCGTTTATGATTCCATTCGGGTCATTGTCAAGCCTGGCAATTTTTTTCGGCAAAAAATGAAACACGTGATTTATAAAAATCAAAGGTATATTACGACTCTTACTCTAACTTGCAATAGAACTGAGTATCATTCAGGGATCAATTATTCGAAAAAAACGATTTAAAACGAAATAGCGATATTTCGATTCCACCGGAAAGACTAATATGTCCACCGAGTGGACTAATTATGTTAATTAATAATAAATAAACAAAACAAAAAGCGGTAAACATCTAAAACAAAAATAACGTTCATGATAATATTCTCAAAATCATGAACAATCAGACACATAAATACATTCAAAAAGTATATAAAAAATATTTTGTGTCTGTCTACCGAAATGACAATTCTTTTCGGTGGACCAAATATGCCTTCGTCCTCCGAAGACTAGGAAGCCTTCAAGTCTTCAAGAAGCATGTATGAAAGTGGGGGTTTGGTGGCTCTTTCTGGTTTTAACGTTGACGTATCCGAACTTTCAGAATATACGTCCAAAAATTGTATACTTTTATGAACATTTTTTTCAATCAACAAACAGACTGCACTCACTAATTTTTAATGGTTGCTGCATTCTGAAGTCATCAACATCTTTCTAAGTAAGTAAGTTTCTTTGCTTTCAACATTCTTCTGTTTTTCACTGCAATACGTTCACGTTCACCCATTTCATGGTACTAAAATAACTGGAATCGAAGGCGGTATTTTGCGTGCGATGTACTTTTAAGTTTCTTTTTTTATATTGTTTTTTTTTCTGCATCGTCGTGCATCATTCCATTTTTTCTCCAAAGCTTATTTTGTATGTTTTTGTTAAATCTTCTACAGTTTTTTTTCACCTTCACAGAATTTACGTTTAAACATTCACTATTCAGTCACTAGTCATTTACGGATAAAACAAAAAAGGAATCAGAAGCTAGTTTTTAAAGTTATAATAAAAAATTAAACCAAAGTTCAAGAATCAATCAAAATACAGTCATTTATCGTTTGGGTGTACAAAAAGTCCACCAAAAAGACGTCCACCGAATGGACTTTTTCTGCAATATCATTCACAACACCAGCCATTTAAAGGATTATTCAAAAGGCAAGGCATAATTTACAATGTTTGATTGCTTAACTAATTATTAAAAACGTTTGGTGGATTTATAGCGATGTACTTACAAAATACAGCAGTAACCGGAAAGACAATTCAACATTGACACCACCAAATATTCTTGTTACACACAACAATATCATCTGCTGCGCACAAGTCACGGCAAAATGGATGCTAACAGGGATAGTACGATAGTGATAGAGTTAAATTATATGTCCCGGTCTATTCATTTGACATTTCCCTAATTTTTCTAGAATTTAAAGTAATGTCCACCAAAAAGACAAAAAATGTTGTGACAAGATTCAATGGTGCAAAAAATGTGTTTTATTTCCATCTAATTTTTTAAATCCTATTAATGTTAAATGGAAATCATACATAGATTAGGGAAAAATGGCATTTTTGTACAATAATAAAAGAGATGTATTTTTTAAAGCCACATTCTATTAACAGGTAGAACCCGGACAGTCCACCGAAGTGGACTTTCGTTACATTTGTGGTGATAAACAAAACAAATAAATACATTTATAGAAAATATGATATAGTATAGTCTAGTACGTTTCCTGTACTTTATAGTTATGATATAAATTAAATGCAATTATTAAAAATGTCTTATATATTACAAATGGACATGTTTTTTTAGGGTTATGACAATGACCCATTCATACCAATTGATGATTGCAATTGTAGGAAACGGGTGAAAATACGAAATTATTTATTCCATATAAGATTCAGCTAAATAACAGACAACTCGGTCACTATTGTTCCTCTCAACATACTTAAAACCAAAAAAAGTCACAAAAAGTGGCTATGAAATGTGAAACAGTAAGGTCTTGTCTGTGTATGTCAAAGTGACATTATGTCTTTGAATTCGACAGCCCTTCTCTGGGGGGTCAAAAAACAATTTATTTATTTATTATTTAATTGACAGTACCTAACTAAGTTAGGAAGCTGTTTAAACAACCCCGAGCCATACCTCCAGTAACTTACAGATGGTTTATTAACTCAAGGATAGCGTTTAAGCTGAATTTCACGTAGAAACTTGATGGTTTCGTGAATTCTCGAGAAATATGACGCGTAGTTAAATGTAAGTAGTCGTTTTGCGAGCAATTTCGTGGCGAATGGCATTTAATTTTGTAACCGTTGGCCTTGTGGCGTCTAGTTGGTGCGAACTAAAGTAATTCTCACATTTCATGTTCTGACTTTCTGTTTCTGTGACTTTCATTAGTTTAAGCCGGGATTTTGTGTCTACAATAAAATTAAGCTTTATCATTTCTTGACACTCCTTAGAATAATACATACATACATACATATACTCACGACTGTATTCCCAAGAGGGGTAGGCAGAGCACGTGAATTCGAAAATCCAGTGCCACGTTTAGCAATTTCAGGGTAACCAGATGGTCAAACGTGAATATTGCTTAGAATAATAATCGGATTTAAAACTAGCTCTTAATAAGTATGGTCGTACTAAAAACAGCGATAGTATTATATTTTACTGCTTTGGCTAAAAGTCTTGAGCATGGCTATATTTGTCCCATAACTTTTGAACAATACAAAATATGCAAAATTTTATAAAGCTCTTGTAAACAGTGCTCCTGTAATTCCTGTATATCTCTACTACTTATCAGGCTCCATCGGGAACTAATTGCTGCCCAAGAGCTGATAAAGACACTTACCCCCTAACCCCAGTGGAAACGCTCAGTTCTCCTTTACTCCTCCTTTACTCCATTAGTATCGAGTTAGATGGAGTCTCATAGACTACCTGGCGCATGCTATGTCCTCGTAGGACAACTCCTTCAACTGATCTCATCGTGAGCTCTTTTTTGCTGGGCTAGGTAGAAATTTGACTGTACCTGGACGTACATAGTCTCTCTGACTCCATCAGGAACTCTTTGCTGCCCAAGAACTGATAGACTTACCCCAGCGGGAACCTCGTAGCCCCCGACACTCATCTCTTCTTTGCTCCTCCTCACGACCCCACCAGTAGCGGGATGAAGCCTCATGGTCTCCCTGGCGCATGCTGCTATATAGGTCAACTCCGGGGTCCCAGCACCGGCTTCTTCGGAAGCGGCTGCCCAGGAGATTTGGTCATGAGCTCTTTGTTGCTGGGCTACGTAGAGATTTGACTGTACCTGGATGTACGTAGACTCTCTGCTATTCAGCAGACTCCATCGGGAACTCTTTGCTGGCCAGTGGTTGACTATACCTGGATGGGCATAGACTTTCTCAGGATCTCATTGCTGCCCAAGAATTGATAGACTTACCCCAGCGGGAACCTCGTAGCCTCCGACGCTCATCTCTTCTTTGCTCCTCCTCACGACTCCACCAGTAGCTGGGTGGAGCCTCATAGTCTCCCTAGCGCATGCTGCTATATAGGTCAGCTCCGGGGTCCCAGCACCGGCTTCTTCGGAAGCTGCTGCCCAGGAGATTTCGTCGTGGGCTCTTTGTTGCCGTGCTGGGTTCAGCGAGAGGTGGTAGAGCATTGCTAGAGCTGTTTGGGCCAGCTGTGGAAAAATGTTACGATTTCGTTCACAAGACAATCTAAGTTGGTAATCAGCTAGAAAGCAAGCGGCTAGTATAAAAGTATCTGCTAAGGGTCTATTGAACTAAATGAGAGAGTTTAGTCTAGTATTGGAAGAAGTTCTTCGTACCCGCTTTTTTCATTTTAAACATGTGATTAGTAAGGAATTTAAAATATTGAAAGACTAAATTTTGAAAATCAAAGTAAAAGTTGAAGGCGCCGTTGGTAATCTTCAACAGGCACATATTGCAATTAGAAAATCAATACTACTCTCACACATTGAATAGAACATAACACTTTCCTGAAGCTAACAAATGAAATCCAATCAATTTAAATCAAACATTTATATTCTTAGAGTCTGTTCTAGTTCAAACGGACGGATTAAATTAGACCATTTACATATAAAAACATTTTTTGCGGTTGTCACCATTATGTACTCACCGGTTCCACTCCGGCCAGAAACACATCAGCCACTAGCGGCAGTATTCTCTGCTGCAGTGGCCTGAGCTGGTTCAGCAACGCTTGCTCTGGACCTGCTTCTCCGTTGTTCTTCTCCAGTATGGCTTGGAGAAGGAAGTGCTCGGTTAGGCTGAAAGAAAAGTACGTTTTATAGTTACTAGCTGTTGCCCGCGAATCTCTTTTGGAATTCGTTTATCCGTATTTCGCGGAGATATGATTTATTTAGGAAAAAATTCAGATGTCAAACTACTTGCAAATTTTGTCGCGATCTTAAAAATGACACAAGCAAATGGGTTGAATTATTAGTTGGTTATAATACTAGTAGGGAAGTAGGAAGAGGGAATAATGAAAATACACATGTACAATATTGCTTGTGATCCCAAATGGAGTAGGCAGAGCACACGAAACGTGACACCGCCAAATCCACGACTACTTCACGTTTAGTAGCTACTTCTAGCATACATTTTAGGTTTGGATGTAGATGGAAGAGGTAAAAGTCACCTGAAGCATACCTAAACCCCCTTGGTCGACTTTTACGACATCCAAAGAAGGAATCCTAACGTGACGCCACGCAGGAAAATAGTCTACAATATCTCTGTTGTATTTTATTTATTCAGACCCCTTTAAAGCATGTTTTGAAGTATACAAAGTGAAATTATAATGTAGCGGTAATTCGAATTATTACAGTAAATGTGCTTGTACAACCAAATCCCTGTTCCTTTTGATGTATTGATCATGAGTTTTGGCGGATTATTCCGCTGTTACGATTAATTATTATAATTATCTACGTGAATATTAGACGAGCCTTTATACGCGTGTTTTCACTTGAATTATTCTGCCTTTATTCAGAATGATGGAAGAGTTTCGGAAATTTAGAATTTTGGAAACTAAGTAAAATCTGTTTTAGGATAATTATCTAGGCTTAAATATTTGTTGTATAAAGTTTCGTGTGATCTTCTTCTTTGGAACTTGGTTTAATAATTAAAATTTAATAACGTAGGTAACATAATATCACGCATCTATTTCCACTAGAAGTCTCTAATAAAAAATAATGAATAATAATTTAAGTATTGTTTGCGCATTTCTCCTAAAATTTCCCATTCATTTTTTTGGAATTATTTTTTCTGAAAGTATGCAGCCATGGCTAATAATAACAAAAAAAAACTTTGACGTATGCCATATTTGCAACAAATTATGGCTAACCTGTAACCCTGAGCCTGTAACCATAGGGGACAGACCCACTAGAAAAACAACATTGGCCACCCAGGCCCGCAAAGGGACAAAGGAACTAATTAGCGTTACGCGCGATCTTGAGCCGGCTAATAAGAGCACAGCGATCGCCTCGATAGTTTGGCGGAATCGTCTCCGAACAACCGAAATCACATTAGTGAGTCTGTCTTCTTTGCCTGTAACGCATTTCCATTTAATAATACTTCTGCGAGAAAACAGAACATTCTTTAAATATCTATACTACAATCTCACCTGTAATGCTTGTCAAAAGCCTTCAGAGCTGCGTCAAAAGTTTTCGATTCAGGCTTGAGTGTGCCCTCGCTCCGCACTAGGTAGCTGGCGTCAGCTATCTCCCTCGCACTGCGGACGAGCGCCTCCGCAGGAGTGAGAGCGGTGACGCAGCGCTTCGAGAGAGAACAGAGGTCCGGGATGTCGTCGTCCATAGAAGTCTTCTCTGGTTTCCTGAAAAAAAAAAAAACTGTTAGTTTGGTTGATACGAGCGAGTCTATAACCCGCGTCGCTAAAACAGGGCCTTATACCGTTTGGGATTTCGTTGTCGATATGCAGGTTTACGTGTAGCTCTTGCTCGAATAGATCGACAGTTTGGATTGAAAGTTTCCCTGCTTCAGGTTTATAGTTAGATACTAAAATGTTAGGGGTTCGCGGGTACTCTTCGCTTCGCTTGGTGGTTATGTATAATATCAACCGCACCCCGAATGCGGGCGTAATTGACCACTGGAAACTATGAATCAAATACGGCCCCGATAGTACGGGTTATGAAGACCGACTGCATTCTGCATGCGGGCTCAATGAACTGACTGAATGAAAATGACAGCGATTAACCGAATTCAAGCAAAGTGGCTAGAGTTATGAAGATTAACCGCATCATCCAGCAGCAAGAAGAGAGCAGGTCAGCAGGAAGAGATCCTTTAAGGGATATGTTCGCCTTTGTACTTGTGTTTATTTCTGTGCTTGTTATTTTGTCATGTTTATTTTGTACTATGAAGAGTTACATACCAAGACCAATGAAACTGAGCATTTAAGTGACCCTACCTGGTGTCAGCAGTGGGGATATGGGCGGCCCCCGAGAGGCACCCCAGCCGGGTTCCCAGCGTCGCCAGCCCGAGGGCCTCCAGAGCCCAGCGGTACACCTCTGTCTCCAACTCCTCGTTCAGGGCGTTCTCAGCCCTCCTCATCTCACCCAACCTGGAAAGACAATGGTGATAATGATAAGTGACCGTAAAGATTAATATGTACATACATACATACATATTCTCACGCCTGTATTCCCATGAGGGGTAGGCAGAGCACATGAATTCAAAAATCCAGTGCCACGTTTAGTGATTTCAGGGTACACCAGATGGTTAAACGTGATATTGCAGTGATAAGTTGCTAGCCCATCGCCCACAATACACTAACCCTTTCCCAGAGTCGACTCTTACGACACCAACGGGAAGAAAGGGGGAGGTGCTATTCTAACCCAGCACCACACGGGATTAATATGTTATATAGTTTATAGCAATAAAGTGCTGAATGGTAGAAATAAAGGAAATTCATCAAACATTTTCTAGGGAGATGATTAATGGAGCTAGAATACTACCTAATTTACTGATAATTTTTATGAAAGAGTAAGTATAATTATAATAATAACCTGTTCCATCACTGGGCGATTATTTGAGCGTTTCAACCGTCTTATTCATCGGCTACATTGTATACGAATCTGCTGCACATTTTTGTCGTTTTCGACTATTTGGCACTATTCCTGTTTCTTTAACAAATAACTAAACGACGACTTTATCAGAAATCTTAAATTTTTGCAGAAAAGTGTCCAGGTGATGAGATGGTGGAAATGCTCGAATAAATGCCCTCATTTTCTTTAAAAGTACATAAGTTGATCATTGAGCTATATCTAGGTTCGTAGTAGTACAGTTTAGTGATGTTGATGCATTTTTTCATTTGTTAGATACCGTAAAATGGTGTGTGTAAGATTTGTGAAGGCAGTGTAGTAAGTAGTTTTGTAAGAAATAACTTACCGTCTCGTGACGTCGTTGGCAATGTCATCGAAGGCTGCTTCGAAGTTGTTCGCCAAAGCTGGATCTTGTAGCAGAGCTCTTATGGACATCCAGATTGCCTTCGTCTCGTCCCTGGTTCACAAAAACAATAGTTAGACATCCACCTATGCGTTTATTCCGTGGTTGCCGTAAGGTGATAGGCTAGCAATCTTTTACGAGTGATATATCTTTTTTTATCTAACTTCACATCGAAAAGTTAAACGTGAAATAGTTATGGTTTTATCTATGCCACATTGCCTCAGCTCTACCTCATTTGGGAATACAAGCGTGATATAGTATAGAAGAATAGAATAGTATAGAAGTATCATTAATTTTAATTGCTTGAGTTTAGTGTTTGTAAATCTTTGTGAGTGGGATCAGCTTTTCTACACTAAATGTGTAAAGTATCTTGAACGAACTAAATAGGTTTGATACCAAATTGACGTCAGGAGATTAAGTCAATGAAGAAAGAAAAGAATATCTACTTATCCAAAAAAACGTCTATTTTAGTATCCTTACTAATATTATAAATCAGAAAGTGAGTTTGTTTGTTTGTTTGTTCCGCTTTCACGCCGTAACTACTGAACCGATTGCTTTGAAATGTTGTAGACGGAAAGTTAGAAGTCCGGATTAAATAATAGGGTACTTTTTATCCCGGAAAAAATTGATGTTTCCGAGGGAATGTTCGCTTTATACCGCAATATAACCGAATTCCACGCGGGCGGAAAGCTAGTTTCAAAATAAAATGAAGAAATTGAAGAAATAAATTAAAGAAAAAGTCAAAAAATCCTACTAACCATTTTACTCGTACAATGTTTTCCATGTTCATCTAGTTTGTGTAACTAAATATGAAAATGTAAAACCTAGCAACGTTTGTACATGTTATGTACAAGAATTGCGCAATAGAACAATACGACGTAGCTGCATAACCGATGAAATAATCTTAGTCGCACGTGAGCGCAGGATAAGTGAACTAACAACTCTTATTTATGACCCACGGGCCAATTGAGTGCAGCAATTAACAGACATTGTTATTTCCTTCCATTACGTGTTCACTTTAATCACATACATACATAATAATCACATACATACATAATAATCACGCCTGTGTTCACCGGGGAAGGCAGAGAATACAAAACGTTACACAGACGAAACCATGGCTGTTTCACGTTTCGTATAAATTCTAGCATAATTTTGGCTTGAAAACAGTTGAAGGAGATACAATAGTGACAGGTGGTAAGCCTGTCGATTAAAGCATCATCATCATCATCGTCATCATCGTCATCATCTGCCTATAGTATACGTCCCACTGCAGGGCACAGGCCTCCTTTCATTATGAGAGGGCTTGGGCTAGAGTTCCCACGCGGGCCCAGTACGGATTGGGAATTTCACACACAACGTTGAATTACTTCGTCGCTGTGTGTAGGTTTCCTCACGATGTTTTCCTTCACCGAATAGCTCGTGATAAATATCAAATTCGATATCGCACATAAATTCCGAAAAATTCAGAGGTGCGAGCCCGGGGTTTGAACCCACGACCGTCTGCTTGAGAGGCCACATGTCGAACCGCTGGGCTACCACGGCTATTAAAGCGACGATTAAAGCATACCTAAACCTATTTCCTTGATTGTTTCTTACATTTATGGAAGAAATGAAGAGGTGCTATTCTATTCCGAAATCACTCTTGAATTAGATGTAGAGTATTTTGTATCTAGTATGAATTGTAATGACCTAGCTGTTAATGATACAAGTGGGTAATAAAAGATTCAGATATTTTTTAAGAAGGACGTTAAATTACTGAGTTACGCATCCATTATTAAGTTCATTGAACTGTTTATTGTATATTTTTCAGGCTGAATTAAAAATTAGTATTGTTTGTTTTTTGTTCGTCTTTTATTTAATTTTCCTTGTTCTACGTGGAACGTTATTTTAGATAATTAGTATGGCGACATTTGTTTTACATGTCAGGGTAATTAAAAATGTTGGCTCTTTACGAACTTTCTTCTTTCTCGTGTTCTAAATCACTCGAAGGTCAGCGCGAAGATGCCTTAAGGGATATGTTCGCCTTCGTACTTTTAAGTTACGCTGTGTTTCTAATTTATATGTTTTTATTGAGACAGACCAAAGAAAAGATGGCCCGACAACATTAAATTTAACAAGGTTTCTAGAAAAACAACTTGGTAAGTAAATTATAAGAGAAGTATCCAGAAGAGGAAGAATATCGACGAAGGAGGCCTTTGCTTTATACAGGGGTCTACACACAACTAGACTTTCGGCGAGTGAGCGTACCCTATTGATAAATTTAATGCCACTCAATGATTAACAGTGTGGTGGTGTGGTGGATTACCGTGTGGTTTCGGGATAGAATAACCCCTATCTATTTCTTCCCTGGATGTCGTAAGAGGCTACTAACGAAAACTAAATATTGGTTTATAAGGCGACAGGCTAGCAACCTGTCACTATTCTACCTCTTCCATCTTTGCGAACCAAAAACTATGCTGGAAGTGGCTGCAAAGCGTGATATAGTCGTAAGCATGGTTTTATCTATGTGAGGTTTCGTGTACTCTGCCTGCACCATTTGGGACACAGGCGTGATTGTATGTATGTATAGCAGGGACTGGTCGTCCATTGAATGTGTAGGAAGGTGCTTACCCGTGGAAGGGACAGCCCCCGGCGGCGGCCCTCTGCGCGTGGAGCGGCGACTTCAGGTCCCAGCGGGGCGGCTCGGTGGATCTACTCTCGTATACCTGTAGTACAAACAACATGAATTATCGTCTAAATATGTATACCTCAAAGGTGACTGACTGACATAGTGATCTATCAACGCACAGCCTAAACCACTGGATGGATCGGGCTGAAATTTGGCATGTAGGTAGATGTTAAGACGTAGACATCCACTAAGAAAGGATTTTGACTAATTCTATTCCCAGGGGTTTATAATAGGGGATGAAAATTAGTATGAAACTTTGCAATCTTAAACCGTCCGAGCTGAGACTCTACATACAGAAAGCTACTATAACATAAATACAAAAAAACGTAAAAACTAAAAGCTAATAAAATTAATAATAGCACTTCTGAATGTGAGCGAAGCCGCGAGAAAAATGCTAGTCAAATAATAATTCGACTTGGCTTACGAGGTGAACGCCATGTGGGATGTGGAGTCGACGATTATTGTACCGATTGTCGTCTCAGCAAAAAATGGTCTCATAGCGAAGTCTCGACCAACATTTTTAAAACTCTCGCTACCTACACATTTGGCTCAAGGGTTGGATGCAAAAGGTGGTGCAAGTTGATACAGCGCGCATCGTTAGGAGGTTCGTCAGAGTGGCGGGCAACGGCTAGTTATCCATGAACATAATAAATAAAAATAAATACCCCATTAAGTGTAATAATCTCAAAGCAGATTACTGAACGTCGATATTGTGTAATTTATGGACTTTGCCTAATCCATTTTTATCCGCGGACTTTCTTGTACTTTGGAAGTTAATCGGGATATTGTTTATTTATTGCCTGCTTAATCCAGAGATATTTTGATATAAATTGGTAGAATTAAAAAATCATCAATCTTAGTTTGAAAAAACTCAATTTAGGTATCTACTTTAAAATAAAACCAAACAAATCCAAATCGCCGTCGCTGCTTATTGAATTCTATCAAATAAATGGTACATAATAATAAATGGTTTAATTTGCTGCCTCTCATGCAGAGGGTCGTGGGTTTGAATTCCGTCTCGCAACTCTGTGTTTTTCGGAATTCACGTACAAAATTTAATTTTGTAAGTATTAACTCCAGCTATTCGGCAAAATAAAACATTATTGTCTACTCTACCAGTTTATTTTATAATCAAATCACAGTGTGGTTTCTGGACTTTGAGACTAGAATGGTAGTGTCAAATAGTTCAGCAAACTAACATTATTAAATTTAATATTTCCCGTAGAAGTTTTAACCACACAAAAAGAGAAAACATCGTTTAGGACGCATGAATGAATCGGAATGGACTCGTTTTGAATGTATAATAGGATTCAACTCTGTTCAAGTCCGTCTTGACATTTTACTTTTAAAATAGAGCAAGAAACATAACTGGGTACAACTTCACATATAAAGCACAATAACATTTTTTTTACTGTTCTTAATATGTTTTTTCTTGTTCAAATCGGAATAATTCCGTACTTGCGAGTTAATATTAAAATTGAAATTGCGTGGATTGAAAATTTGCCGAGTGAAGGAAATGTATGTAAAATACCTATCGAAGCATTGATGGAAAAACATGGCTTATGCTTATGACTAACTAACCTCGATTAAAGATTCGGTGTCCGTAATTTTAGTTACGAATGAATCTCACAATAGTTTCGTGATCAAAAATGTAATACCAAAGCTCTAACATGTTCTAAAAATGTTCGGGTTTAGCAGAAAATTACATTCAAAATTATGACATAACATTATTATAACTTTTTTGGGTGTTCCCCTTTAATGTACCCTCTTCCGAAACACCAGTTACAATGATATCATCAAACCATTGTCGCTAATGCCAACGTACGGCAAAGCACTGCACTCGTGGCCACAATGCATCAAAACAAACCCGTTTTGAACAATAACACATAAATTAAGATAGGAAGCACGTGGCCGACGCGTGCGCTGCCATATCGATGCGTGGAACACGCGGTTATGTCTAAAGCCATTAGGGTCACCTTGTATCTGATACCGGAATGACAGTTTTTTTAACTTTCTCTCCTTAAGCTCTGATATTTCGGAGCGCGTGGTAGATTTTTGCGAAAGGAACAGACGTCATGATTCTAAGCCAGCAGTCAATCAAACGAGGATAAGTCAAGTAAATTAATTTTTCATACATACAATACATACATACATACATACAATCACGCTTGTGTTCCCTAATGGGGCTGGTAGAGCACACGACACGTGACATAGGTAAACAAAAAGTAAAAAGTAAAACTAAGACTATTTCACGCTTCGCAGCCACTTTTGGCATAAGGTGTGAAAAGAAGTGGAAAAGGTATAATAGTGACAGATTGCTAGCCTGTCGCCTAAAGCATATCTAAACCTATTTCCTCAGTCGCCCCTTACGAAATCCATGGAAGACACAGGAGGTGTACACAATATTTTTAAAAATCTAACTGACATACCCAAATGGTTTTTTAATCTCGTCTGCTTTGGATTCCGAAGTAGACTTGCAGACAAGCAAAGATAATTTTAGGCATATAGGAGCTGGCACGTAAATGTGCACGCTTTTGTAGCTAGTTCAGCTAACAAATGGCTAGAACGTGTCCTGCTTTAATTGCATCTACTCACATCACAGTAACGGCTGCTCTTTTACTGCAGTGCTGTAGCATCCAAATGCCTCTACGTTTGGGATCTTTGCGCATTGCAGTATAATCATATATACATAGGTACATCACCTGTTTCCCCAAATGGAGTAGGCAGAGCACACGAAACGCTCCATAGACAAAACCATGACTTTCACGTCCCCAGCCACTTCCAGCATAATTTTAGGTTTCTAAAACCGATGGAAGAAGTATAAGAGTGACAGATTGCTAACCATAATCATACTAATATTATAAATGAGAAAGATTGAGAGTGTATTTGTGTGTATGCTTGTTACTTCTTCATGCTCGAACGACGGTACTAATTTTGATGAAATTTTGTAAGCAGGTTAACACTCTGGATTAACTCAGAATTTTTATCCCAAAAAAAATATATCCCGTTGGATTGCGATAAAAAATTCTACGTAGACGGAGTTGCGGGCTACAGGTATTAATATGTACATTGTACAAATATATCGGTTTAGCAACCTTTTGTACGTTAACATTTAGATACCAGTATCTTTATAAACCAGTTATTTATTTACAAAACAAACGTTACGTCCTTGATATTTGAAAGACCAATATTGAACTACACAATCACTAATTGCTCACCGATGCGATTTTAGCAGACTTCCTTGATCATGGGTAAGCAAAGTGTGACTAGCTAAGTCATTGTTTGTTTAGTCCCATAACAATTATTCAATAAATTAAACACTATTTATGAGTACGTACTTATATTAAAAACAATTGACTGTTGACCTTTATTTCTATTGTTAAAAGTAATCACAAAACAGAATGACACTCATGTGTTATGTCGTTTTGTATCATCTTAATGATACAAGAAATTATTCAATGGTTCCTCCCGTGTGTCACCCGTGTGATGTCGAGTCTAGAATAACACCCCTCCATTCCTTCCGTGGATGTCTTAAGAGGCGGCTTAGGTATACCTTAGGCGACAGGATAGCACGCTGTCCCTATTATACTACCTTTTTTATCTCATCTTATAAAATACGGATAACTCACGTTATAAATCGAGTTTAGCTCGACATGTTTCGGACTAATTCGTAGCCCTTCATCTAGGAGCCGCGGCAGCTGCTGCTGCCAAACGCGAACTGCGCGCCTCGGCTCTCTTCGCGCGACTGCTCGTTTTCGACGAAACTAACACTGGCTCACGACTACCCTCGTTATTATCGTCATTTATAATATTATTGTCAAAAATCGGGTAGCACACAACACTAACTACATCACTTTGTAAAGGCACCTCCACACTCGCTGTAAACTCGATTTATAACGTGAGTTATCCGTATTTTATAAGATGAGTGAGTCTCACGGTAGTTTAATGTTAAACCTTTTTTATCTGTCTTTTGTATCACGTTTCGTGCGCTCTGCCCATTCCATCTAGGAACTTAGGCGTCATTGTATGTATGTAAGTATGTTGTTGTAAATTTTTAGTTTCTTTGTAAATTAAAATTGGCTGTTAAGTTAGCTCGTGCTAAAAATAAAACTTTAGATAAGAATCACGCAACGAGCAAAATGTTGTAATCTGAAGTACATAAACAAGACCTTTGACTCTTTTACGTCAATTGATAAACTGACATACATCTTAAAATGGCTTATTGTACTTTAATATTATTCTTTTTACGACCTTGGAGTGTAGATTATTGTGTCTATTTTGCAATGTTGCCAACAGCAGTTAAGTCTTAAAGCATTTGAGTGCAGGCAAGTGTATAACATAAGAGTATAATGTATACTATGCTAAATAATAAGGGTCAGTAACATCGTATCATTGTATTTATTGTACGTTTTAGTTTTTTCATATCGTACTTATTTTGCTTCCGTGCTTTTGGTTCTGTGTGGTGTTGGTGTCTCTACATTTTTTTCGTGGATGTCATAAGAGATGATGGAAATAGGTTAACGTATATTTTAGGCGATAGGCTAGCGACCTGCCAATTTAAAATCTAAAAAATATGCTAAAAGTGGCCACGAAACGTGAAATAGCCATGTATCTGTCTAAGTAGCGCTTCGTGTGCTCTACCTACCCCTTTAGGGAATGCAAGCGTGATGTGTGTACCTACACGTATGTGTATTTTGCTTAGTATTGCGGTTTTTGAATACATCTACACGTACGTTAGACGCCACTTTCGTAAATTAGCATAACTGTAAAACTAAAATGGATTTAACAAGATACGTAGAGAGTATTAGCAAGTCTGTGTGAAGTGAAACGAATTCTAGAATAAGTCATTGCACTTTCGAGTTCTAAATTCAATTTCTAAGTGAGTGTGCGAAAGTGGCCGTTACAAGCGACCCGAAAGTTGAAACTTGGATCGTAAACGCGACTGGCTGGTAACAATTGTATGCTTTCTAATTTTGTTTGCTTTTAATTTTGTTCTCTATTAGCTTAGTTTTGTTTTTAATTTGGTTGGCGCGCAAAAAGAACCAGTTGTGATATTTTTATGCCAGTGTGTTGGTACTGGTTTTATGTGACAACTTTTTATTTATGGCATGCTATGGTCTGATGTTTTGAAATAAACCGAGATTATGTGTAGAATAATAATGACGATAACGTCATGACTGATTAAGTAATAGTAGATTGGATTGATAGTTGAATAAACAAATGCATAATGCAGATAAAATCGTTAATTGTTATTAAACATGATCCTAAGTTTATCTTTTGCCGTAATGTAGCGACCAATAAGATAAAATAATCGCAATATTGATATTAGTGGATATCTAAATGAACTGACTAATACTGGAAGCAATCTGTAAACCACTTTATACACTTGTGGTATGATCACGCAACAAAACAATGTTTTCCAAATTCGACACAAAGTTAATCATACTATCAAAACGTACCTGGGTAAATATTTGGGCGTTTGAACCGCCGTTATTATTCTCAACACTTTTTTTATTACATTTATTTAGAAATTGGTATAATAAGTGTGTCATATAGTGTCTATGTCTTGCAAATAGGTACATACTAGACTATTATATACACATTTCCAACAGTATCTGATAAAAAAGTGTTGAGAATAATGGCAGCGGTTCAAACGCCCGAATATTTACCCACCTATGTCGTTGTGCGTAAAATACCATTGAAGTCAATTGACACCTTCTAAAACCGGTAGCTGCCAAAATAAATGTTTATAGTAAGTTTATTTTATTTTGGCCTTGGCCAGGCGCAACAGGTCCCCGTAGCGCTCGCGGAGACCCTCCAACAGGCCTAGGCCCACCGTGTGGTGGAAGTTGCCTGAGGAACAAGGATCCCTCACCTCTCTCATCATCTCAGGGTCGAAGACTTACAGCACGGGCCGCTTGCGCGAGGCCTTAGCCAGGCGCACCAGGTCCCCGTAGCGCTCGCGGAGCCCCTCCAGCAGGCCTAGGCCTACCGTGTGGTGGAAGTTGCCTGGGGAACAAGGATCCCTCACCTCTCTCATCATCTCAGGGTCGAAGACGTACAGCACGGGCCGCTTGCGCGAGGCCTTGGCCAGGCGCACCAGGTCCCCGTAGCGCTCGCGCAGCCCCTCCAGCAGGCCTAGGCCTACCGTGTGGTGGAAGTTGCCTGGGGACAAATGTTACTGTTAAAATCTTGATCATAAGGACGTTAGAACATTTATTTTGAGCATTTCAAAGATCTCATTCATCTGGACACTTTTGCGTAAAGCCGAATATCCTGAAGTAGTCGTTTAGTCCATTAATTAAACAGGAAGGAACTCTATCCAGTAGACGAAAACGTCATCATAAAATGTATCCAGATAAATGAGATGGTTGAAACGCTTGAACAGATACCGGAGAAGCTGAGCAAGCCGTTACCCCTTTGCCGTTGGTACATGATTCGGAATCATACGTCCGGAGACGTGTGCGTGAATATAAACTACTGTTTTGCTGAATGTAGGTATAATTTTTGTAACAAGGAACATCATTTTGCGTCCGTTTGCGGGCGCCAAATGTCCACTACATTTTTTGCTGAAAACGGCATAAAGGTATGTTTGAAAAGTATAAATAGGTATTCATTTCATTCCTTCGAAAAACCCATTGTTGAATAGGCCACCTCTTACTATAATAATTGCTTCAAATTTAAGCTTGTTTTGCTAACTGTCCTTTGCTTTTCTGCACTAAAAATAAAGGTAACCAGACTAAATACTACAAAGTATGGGACCTACAATCCTGAAAGAAAGCCTATACCAGCTCTGATATTGGCTATACCACAACAGCTTGCAGCAAGATCACAAAAACATATACGTAAGTGTCAGACATACTAACGACTTCCATCAACATCCCAAAAATTCATAATATTTATTAATGGCCGGCGCTCACTGCCGGCATGGCAGAGGACGGCATGGCAAATCGTGCCGCGGCATCCAAAAATATTACCCGTGAAATGCTTCGGCATGCCGCGGCCTTTCTCAGATCAGTAACAAAATCCTTTGCCACGCCGTGCCACGCCGTGCCATGCCGGCAGTCAGCGCCGGCCCTTAGGCTTATCCAAACGAGTATGTGCAGTAAATTGAAGTAATTTCAACATCGTAGTCTAATAAAAACCCTTTGCGACAACATGGAAAGTTGTATATCCAGTTCTGCGTTACGTCTATGTCCAGTTAGTTTCTATATTTAGAAGGGTCTAAACCGAGTTGGATCGGTTTTTGCCGAGGATCAACGATGGGCAGGAGGCTTTAGTTTTAGTTCTAAATTTGAAATAGTTATACATGACAACAAACGTCTGTATAAAAGGGAAAGGCTGTGTGCATGTGACGTTATAAAAAAATGGTTGATACTCGTAGTTAGATGGAAGAGGCGACAGTGACAGGGTGCTAAACTATCTACAACGAAGGGAGGGCTCATGGGGACATGACTTTTTCCTGGCCTGAGTTTTTGTTGACCAAAAATAGAATTAAAGCTTGTCATAACTAAAGAAAACCATGTGACTTCCCCTGAGCTATGCCCCCTTTCAGACATGCAAGCTTGATCCGGACTTGCTTATAAATATTAAGTACATTCATACTCGTACATACATCAAGCCAGTGTTCCCAAATGAAATAAGCAGAGCACACAAAAGTCACAAAACGTTGCTTATACAAATCTATGACTACTCGTATTTCACGTTTTTTAGTATCTTCTAACATATTTTTAGGTTTTAAAATGATCAAGTACTCGTATAATGGTGACATGTTGCTAATCAGTCGCCTAAAATGTATCTCAACTTTGTATTAAATGTCGGGCTTAGAAAAACACGTGTCATTTCTGCTGTGGATGTCGTAAGAGGCGACTAAGGAAACAGGTGAAAGTATATTTTAGGCGACAGACTAGCAACCTGTCACTATTTAACTTTTTGTCTGTATAGCATTTCGTTGGGAATATAGGCGTGTTGTATGTATGTAATGAAAAAAATGGACCTGCTCACGTTTTTATATCGATATTAGCATGACATGTTTCGGGCCAATTCGAGGCCCATCATCTAGAGTTACGCGCCACGGCGGCGAATAGACGCGCACTCACAAATTATGTCGAGCTAATCTCGACATAGAAACGTGATTATTTCACTATGAGTGAGTCTTACGGTAGTTTTATGTTTAAAATATGTATGTATGTAACTTACCAATCCTAGGCAGGACATGAGCTGAATGCCTCAACATGGGCAGGGCTAGTGGCCCCGGGATGTCTCCGAAGGGCTTCAGTGCTGTTGATGTCGCGACCGCGGGCGCGGCGGCGGCGCGACGCTGCGGCGACGACGACGTGCGACGAGACGACGACGATCCGACGTGACGGGACTGGCGGTTCATTCTGTTGGGAGGGATTCAAGTGAGATGCTGAATTATGTAATAAATAATAAATAAATGTCACTGGACAATATTTATACACCAATCACCTAGTCCCAAAGTAGGCAATTTAATGCCTGTGTTATGGGTACTAGACAACGGATAAACTTACTTATTATATATATAAACATCCAAGACTCGAAAGCAAACATTCGTATTCATCATATAAACATCTGCCCCGACCGGGGATCGAACCCGGGACCTTAAGCTTCACAGTAGTGTCCGACCGAAGGTACAATTTTGGCCGAAGCCGAAGCCGAAGCCGATTAATCGGCTTTCATGAAAACCTTCGGCCGAAGCCGAAGGTGTGTTGACCCAAAGAAATGAGAGAATTTGCTAATAGTAAAAAAACAGCAGTATATTTTCCGCAGTTTTCGCTTCGAAATCAAGAGTGTTTATGTTGTTATGTTATGTGTTGTCAGTTATTTATAAGATTAACTGCAAGCAATGCGATCGGGTCGGCGAAACGCTGTTCTGCTAAGCGCTGCGCACTATCAGTCTCGCTCTGGCATCGTTCGTTCAATTTCAAATCACAATTTGCAAACCTTCGGCTTCGGCCAAAGCTTCGGCCAAATTTTGGCCGAAGCCGAAGGTTTGGCCGAAGGTGGATTTTTTGGCCGAAGGTGGCCGAAGCCGAAGCCGAAGCTTCGGTCGGACACTACTTCACAGTCAGGTTCTCTAACCGCTGGTCTATCCGGCCGTCATGGCATGATGTAGGTGATTCTAGATATAGATGTAGGCAAGTCGGTTGAGGAATCCTCGAAGAACGTATAGAGTAGAACTAACGAGTCTGCGACTTGGGATTTTTCTAAAAAGTTCTATATGGCAACATTATTAATCTGCCAAAGATACGTCTCATTACGTCAAACGTTGTGTCAGTGTTGTGCTACGATTTATATTTAAGTTCAATAAATTGCTTTATTATGGGTAAAACATTGGAAAGTAACGTGAGAAAATTGCTAAATACGATGATTAGTAAGTTTAGACAAAAACAAGAGGAGAAAGAAATTGTTTTCCAAGAAAAAGAACAATGTTTACTTACGATCTCAGATTTTTTAGGTTAGTATGACCTTTAATCTTGATATTTTTTTGCATGTATCCTCTATGGATTATTAAATGATGTTGTATTTACTATATTATAATACTATTTCTTGCTTATAGAAAATCTTGAAGATATTCAAGGACTCTGCGATATTAAAAAGACTGTCGAAACACTAATAAGAAGTCTTAAAATTTGGAGAAGAAATCTTTGATAGAAACTCAGACTATGTTAATTCTTAAAATAAATATCTTCACTAACGGGTATGTTTTGCATCAATTTAGAGTTATAATCATTTATTTGCTTAATTTCGGAAAGATGTACTCAAAGATAAAAAATATTTCTTGTCTAGTTATATTAGTGATTGGTCAAAAAAAGAGTTCACTGTTTTGGATGTGTCAAATTGTTGAGGACCTTCATTTATATCCATTTTACACCTTGTTTTGCAGAAGATGATATGGATAAGATTTTATGGAGCAGAGGTTCCAGCGAATGCAGGCAGTGATTATGAGAGGCAGACGCCTATTATCCTGAAGAGGAGGAAGAGAAATCAAAATTGGTATTTAAACCTTATTTTATTTTTATTCATTAATAAATATGTTAACCTTTATGCATTTATGGTTGTTGCTCATGCCTCCAATTGAACAAGAACTGTTTGCATTCAAAGGAAAATATATTTATACAATGAAATTTAAATCTGAAACGTATATACTCATTGCATATTAGCATGTTGATTATGTATAAACAAAATTTTATTTTCCTGTGTCAAAGTTCATGGTGAGCATCGAGGCAGCTGGGAGACTGGCATGAGGGCAGCCTGGTGAACACTGGATTGGTGTTCAAGGTCGAGGCCACGCTCAAGAAACTTGATAGAAATAAGTTTGAATAGCAGTCGAGATTAGGATTTTTAAACTTCAACATTGTACATTTTTTAAATATTTTCTTAAATAATATTGTATTGAAAATTGTTTCAGATTAGATTGCATTCATAACTATTGTTTTTGCGACGGTTTTTCTATAGTTAAAATCATAGAGATGTGTGTGATTAGCCTCTAGTAAAGGCTGGCTGTGTAATGTTCATGCCCGTCGATAGGTAGGGCTATAGGGTAGAGTAGGATCCCCCTCCATTTGTAGGGAGGAGGGATGTAGAATAGGTTTTATATAATTATGTAAATTTGGAATACATTAAAAAGAAGAATATTAAGATGTCACTCAGAAAAACAGAATAGATTTGTCAGTATATAGAAAACTATCGAAATAAATCAGAATATTCTCAAGAACAGTTTTTATTTATAAAGTTACCTATTAACTAAACCCCCGTAGCTCTACAGTACTTAGTAGTCAATAATAAATTAATACACCTAATGTATTTTGTATTAAAACAAATTTATAAAGTAATAAATCCATTTATTCATGAGTCATAATCAAAATCATCTTCAAATTCATCTGTATAAATAGATAGTTATATCATTTAGTTTGAAAACTAATCAAGTCCTATAAAAAATTGTCAAGTACCAAAACAGTTTTCTCCTACTATAGTTAGTAATACCATATAAAGATTTTTTAAATTTGCCGCGTTTTCTCAGGTCAGAGTCACGTTAGCCAGACTCTATCGACCAGAGCCTCGTCTAATGTGTTTAAAACGATCATGGATTCGACAACAATTTCGTTTGCGAATCAACCCGAAATTGTATGGAAAATTGAAAACTGTCGACCGCGGCAGTTGTGCTAACGTGACGCTATCTCACTTTCGCGTTAATTAACAAACAAAATCGATGCCTTTCTTGACCGAGTTTATTACACTAGACGCTCAGAACAGTTACGGCTTTTTCGAGATTTATAGTTGTGGTGCTTTATGGTTCAAGTATGTAGCCTTACGGATACCTATAAGTAAAGTTAAGGTAATGGTAATGGTTAATGTCTAATTACAAGAGGAGGTTACGTGTAAAAGTAAATATAAAATACGAAACACAGTACTTGTCTGTGTTGTAAGATTTGGAAAAGAAGTGACAATCAATCCAAACGCAAGGACGGCGCGGTGGTGTGACGTCATGCATTTTCTGCAGTGTTTATTATTTCCTCGCAAATGTGATGAAAATCATTGTGTGTATCACGGGCAGTAAAGGAATTACAAACTTGAGCCATAAAAACCCTCGGCTTTCGGCGTCGGGCTTCTTACATACTCTTGTTAGTAATATCCTTTTTATGGCCCTTAATTCACAATGTACTATTCTTTACGGCACATCTCATGAGCATAAAGCAAAGGATAATAAAACCTTGTTCTAAGACTCTATCACAGTATTCTGACTTAACAACACGAATGAGTTGAATGCGTCCTGTAGTTATACAGTAAATAATAATAAGAATTTTATAAATATGTAATCAATTTTACTTCATGTAACTATAAAAACATGCCAAAGATATGAACATAACCTACAAACCTAAAAAAAAAACTTAATATCATCATCCATTTCTTCTTTATTTCTTCCGTGAATGTCGTACGAGTCAACGCAATAAGGGCGAACAAGGTGTCAATTGGCTCGGCCATTTTCGGCCGAGCGAGCCGAGCCAATTTACGTCTTGTCCACCCTTATTGCGTTGACATAAAGCTTTTTCTACCCGCGTTTTGCCGAAAAGGCGTCGACTAATGTGGGGAGACCCTTAGGCGACAGGCTAGCAACCCGTCACTATGTACCTCTAAACTAAAAATACGCTAGAAGTGACTATGTTTTTGTTTATTCAGCGTTTCGTGTGCTCTACCTACCCATTTTAGGATGTATGTATAAATCTTCATAATAACCACTAGACCGAAACGTGTAATACTGTCACTTCTTATCACTCTTTTCCTGCATGTTATTGTCGCTCTTACACCTTATAACTGTGTGGAAGCATCTTTTGTTTTTATTTCGGGAACCGGTCAACGATGCATCTTTACAGCCACCATTGCAATTTGAACTTTCTACCAACTCCATAACATCCAATTTTAACCTTCAACCAATATCTCTTAGGGCGTTTTGCAAGGCAGATAGCATCTGCGCGTTAAGAATGCGGTCTGGATATAAAATGCGAAACTTTATACGCAGTACCTACTAAGTTCAAGGTTATGATTACATACGGTGTGTGACATAACAGTTTATCGCGTGCATTGCGTGTTTAAAGAGACATGGGTGTTATGTCACTCATGTTAAAGGTTCAATGGATCGTTGGTAACATGCAATGTCGTTTTAAGTTCTTTGAAGGAAGCTCGCAGACAACCAGTTGAGATTGCGCGCATATATTTTTTTAAGTGGTTATGAGTCATTTTTAAGTAGATTCGTTTTGGCAAAGTTAATTAGCTATCGATAACATTGTAATTAGCTCAATTAGAAGTATTTTAGTACACCGATTCCTATAAATGTTTACAAGGAATTGTTAAAAAATTTATTAAATGAAGATAAAAAATAAAAATAAGTAAAATTTAGTCTAAGGGCGTTTGTGCACTACCATGAATTTTACGGTCCGGCTTTTTCATTGAGTTCTCGTCTCGCTTGCTCTTCCATTAAATTGTATTGGCGTGAGCGGGACGGCGCGACAGACCTTGAAAAACCGGACGGCCGGACCGGAAAATTCATGGCAGTGCACAAGCGCCCTAAGGGTTATTTCTTAATAGGCGAGAAATGTTTTTCATAAATAAAGTCCAGACGCTAAAAAATATACATTACTAAATTTTAATTCATTAAAAAATAAGCATACTTACATGCATTGCCGGAACAAAATAGTGGATTTTGCCATTTTTAATCAATGATAAACAAAACAAAAACACTAAAACTTTCAAAAACTCTCACTAAAAACAGAACTAAATCTTAAATTTTTTTCGTCTTCAGTCAACCATATTCAAAATGTTCACTTCGCGTTCGAATTTCAAAAAAATGTTTAATGTTTTTAATTCAAATATTTTTATTTTTATAGACGGCCAGTGGCAAGCACGCGCGTTTCGATAATGCGTGAACTGTTCTGCCGGTGTACCGGCTTATTGGTATAGGGATGTCCCGCAAATGATTTGTCGATGAGCATGTAATGTGTATTTTAATTAATAATTAATTCTTTTGTAATGTCATCACTTAAACATGTGGTCTTTGTTGTATGAGGTTGATGGTCAATAATTAGTCATTAAGACTGCATACAATGATAATGAATCTTCGCATATTAATGAAACTAGCTTTGTTTTATGTGAAAGGTAGTTAAGTACCTATTGTTAAAGTTATTTAGTTATTAATTTAGTAATGAATGAGACATGTACATTTTTAATTATGAAATTCTTAGAAATTACCAAGCGTAACATGATTTTATATTATGTTTATCAATGACGTTACACTTAAATGTGAGTTAACTGATATGTGGATGATTGGTAGGTGGATATTTAAAAGAGGCCTTGTTTCGATACCTACAATCACGCCTCTGTTCCCAAATGGGGTAGGCAGAGCACACAAAACGCGACACAGAAAAAACCAGGACTATTTCACGCTTTGTAGCTACATCTAGCATAATTAAAAAACACTTTGTTATCTATATTGCAAATTAATTAGCACTTTCATAGTCATTACATAGAGCTCCACTAAATGACACTCGTTATACTTCCGATTCTGAAATCCGGTTGTTCCTAATTATTATTATAAAACGGATTGGCATTTTATATTCTAATTATATTTTTAAGTATTGGCATGAAAATCATCGTCATCATATCCTTGATTCCCAAATAGTAGAGCACATAAAACGTTGCAAAGACAAAACCATGACTACTTCACGTTTTGTAGCTAGGTAGTTTTAGCTCAATTTGAATTTACAAAATTGATGAACGATATATCAGTAAGAGTCAGAGTTTAGTCACGCTGGCTTCTCGTCTAAAACATAACAAAACCTATGTATTTCCTAAATCAGCTCTTTGTGGTTGTTATTCTAAGCCCGATACCACGCGGGGTATTTAATGCTAGTTTTTTAAGACTTCTCAATGCTACTTATATGGCACAAAACCCGCTATCTGCTTTCTGTCATTCACTTTTAGCGTACAATTTATATAAGCCAGCGCTACTCCCATCACAGTATTATGCCACACTATCTATGTATAATTCGTAAGTAGTTATCGATATGTAAACAAACACTTAACTGCATGCCCAACACTATTGGTTGAACTTTGACCACGTATGTTGACAATCCGGCGTCGATGAATTGCAAGGACGTCACTACCGTTCAATTGTAGCGGTGCTCATTGAGATTAGGTGGGGCAAAGTGGGTCAATATACTGTTTATTAGCTCACTGAATCTTCAAACTTTATTTACCAGCACTTATTCACGCATGCCGCGTTTCGTTTTCATACCATATTGTGAACTATGTGTCACAGTTGAGGATGTCCAACATTTATTAGTGGAATGTGTCAGGAATCGCGCTGCAAGAGAGGCGTTGGTCGCAGCAGCCAATTTGAATATGCATGACACCGGGTTGTTTCTAAGTATCTTAGCTAACCCGGTGTCAGACATAGCCTTAATGGTTTACGCTATGGTTGAGGTGAACCGCAACTAAATGTAGTTTACTTTATATGTTTGTTGTTTGTATTTCTTTATTTTTGCCCTATGGGCTTATGTGACTTTTTGTACGCAGCCCGTTTAAAATAAATTAAAAAAAAATACGCGACCGAACGTAGTTTAAAAAAAAATCTAAGTGGCCAGTATGTTCCGTGGCAGAGCATTCCTTTACCTGTAAAACGGAAAAAAATAGCCACCAGCGTATAAACGTCATATCATATAAATGTCATTGTTTAACTGTCCACGAGGAAACTAGAATATTTCGCGAAAATTCGTGTAGAAATGCACGATTTTATGCATGGCAGCGTAAAAACAATTTCAGACGTTCCCGCCATTCAGTCGTGAAAGTCGACTGTGTTCACGGCAGAATATAAAAGAGCCGAAATAAAGTTACATGCTCGAATAGGTCGTAGTTTCAGCTTTGGATAGTCTGTTTAGAACCTTACGACATTGTCGGTCGATGTCATTCTTTTGAATGTTTTAAGCCTAGTTCGGACTAGCCTAGTATTTTAGTTGAGTTACGAGTATTTTAGTAACTGAACTTATCTGAACAATGACAATTTAGTCGAGTTTCAATAGTTCAAACACATTTAGTTAAAAATTACTCGCTACTCGACTCAAATACTAGCTTAGTCCGAACTAGGCTTTAGGTAGCGAGTAAGTTATCCACTAGAGTTCTAAAGTCATTTTAGTTGTTAGGAGACGATTCCACCAAACCATGGCGGTGATCGCTTTGCTCTTATTGGCCATTGATTGCCATTGAGACATTGTTCGCAATGTAAACGCTATCACTTAGACTTTCTTAAAAAATATTATACGAAATGGAGTATAGTTAGTAGGACTCGCGTTTTGTTTTTGTTCCGAAGGCTTGGGAGCCCTATAAATAAAACCAACAAAGTTCAACGCACTGCTGTGTTGTAATCTGTGGCATTGAACATGTAGTTATATGCTCATCAATAAACACAGCTCGTTTAAATGTCAAACAAAACTACATACAATAAATTTGTCTCTATAGAAAAAAATCTCTAAATATTGCGTAAATAAGTACATAACGCCTGTATTCTCAAATGGGGTAGGCAGAGCAGACGAAACGCTACTAGATAGAACAATGTGTACTCGTGACCACTTTGGCCATTGTCACCAAAAATAAACCTTGTGATGTATGTATGTGTATGTATTTATATTTCGTCCACGTCTTATAGTGTTCTTCAATGTTCTGTAAAGCCATACTAAATAAATTCAATGGCGGCTATTACAAGAAGCCCTACGAATACAAAATGATTAAAAGTACAAAGTACAGTTCTAGCAACGGAGGTATTATCAAGTGGATGTGGCATACGCAAACGCTGATGCTAAAATGTTAAATAGAATTTTATACCAAATGACTAGTCGACTAAAAAAATGTTTAATCCGTTAGATAGATTACTTACCAAAAATATTGTATGTATACGATTTTTTCTTTTATTTGACAAGCAGAAAATGGCGAGAATACAGTGCTCTGAACTTCCACAGTGATGTTACCACGTGGTACAATTTATACCACGGCGTGACATGAAGATCCCACTCTGGATGTGTGTTGATCTATACCTCTGTCGATGTTAGTACTTACTTATTATAACAAAAAACGGCCAAGTACGAGTCGGACTCGCGCTTGACGGGTTCAGTACCGAAAAAAATTATGATTGTTGCATGTAGGCCCCCGTTTTTATTTATTTTAGTTTATTTTTAGCATTTGTTGTGAAGTTGTTATAGCGACATCCATCTGTGAAAATTTCAACTGTCTAGCTTTCACCGTTCTTGAGAGACGGCCCGGTGACAGACGTGCGGATGGACAGCGAAGTCTCTTTGGATATGGAACCCTAGAAATCGTCTTTTTAGTCTTCTAAATTAAAAAGAATTGTTAAATGTGCAGTGTGTGGAGCGCCCACGAAATGTCATGTCCACTTAATATGTGATCCGCGAACCTAGCAACGCGTGGGCACGGTGCATGATCTCATCTCGTATGTCAAACGCGTAGTTTATCAGCTGCGATGGAAGCTCGTGTCCTACGACATGCAGTGCAGCGGTGTTATTCCCTAAAGTGGTCGGCAACAAACTTGGCAAGATTTTAAGTGGTGACGGTAAGGTCGTGCAACATTTTTATCTGGAAAAAGCGATGTTGTACACCTACACCTCTTAAAATCTTGCCAATATTTATTGTCGACCATTATAACACTCAACTCGTCCACGAGCACATCGTCGTATTGTATTTTTTTTCCACAATACATAGACACAGTTCTCGGCATTTAACTTGACAACATTTTGGAGTAAGGCAAATGTACCAATGCTCGACGCCTCAACGCCCAGTAGATAACACCTATCTGTCACCTGTCTTACTTTGACATAAGGTTGCAAGTGCCATGTATTGGGTCACTGTCGAACACACCTTTTACCTTACTGGGTGGAACCCGAGCACTTAAAATCTTTACAAGTTACATTTCGAAGACTCTACAGAGAGTGACAGACCCACACACAGACACACACACACACACATGGGATCGTTTTCCTGAGCTAAAAATACATGTTGTCCTTAAATAAAGTCGAATTTCTCGTTCCAAGCTTATCATTATCTTTTAATGTCCCCAGGAGTGTTCAGCTCCCATTTATGCTGCCTATCTCTCTACTTTGCATATTTCCCACGTTGTCATGTAAAACAAGTGCTTTTCCGTGTGTGAAATTCAAAAGATGTAACGGAAATGGCGAGATTTTATATTAAACCCAAGTAAGCAACTTGCTAGAAAGAAAAAAATCAAGTAAGTAAGTAAGTAAGTAAACACTTTATTGTACAAAAGGAAAGAACACGAAAATACAAAACTCATATACAAATAAAAGGCGAGGTACAAAGGCGGACTTATCCCTTAAGGGATCTCTTACAGCCAACCTTTGAGAATCAGAGAGGACACTTTATAATTGAGACAGACAACAAAGAAAGGCTATATTACACAATGTTGATGTACAGTACAATATATACATACATCCAAAAAATAAATAATTATAACATTAAAGTAAGAAATAAATACAGAAACACAATAATTAATTGACAAACACACAAACTACACTAACACATACATATACAATTATGGGCTTGAGGTGCGCCACAACTTCTTCAGGCGTTCCCTGAACGCGTAAACAGAGGGTGATTGTCGGACCGAAGTCGGTAATCGGTTCCACAGCCTGGCACCATGCACAGTAAAAGATTTGGCATAGGTTTTGGATCAAAATCAAATAGAAGCTTCTTATTTTTTTGCAACCACAGTCTATTTTTGACCTTAGATACCTACAAAATGACATTATCTACCTGTGTTGCCTTTTGCAATTCAAAAATAGTGGTGTGCTGCCATCATCGAAACATACATACATACATACATATAATCACGCCTATAATCCCAAATGGGGTAGGCAGAGCGCACGAAATGTGAAATAGACATAACCATGATTATGACTATTTCACGCTTCGCAGCCACTTCTGGCATCATTTCGGGTTTGAAAACAGATGTAAGAGGTAGTGTAATAGTGACAGGTTGCTAGTCTGTCGCCTAAAGAATACCTAAACCCATTTCCATTAGTCGCCTCTTACGACATCCACGGAAGAAACGGAGTGGTGCTATTCTAGACCCGACACCATGTCATCGAAAGTTAGCGATAAATTAATTAATACAGATTTTTACGGGTCACTTATTCTATAAAATAATCTATATTAATCCTGTATTTGGTTTATTAAGATAATCTCATTTTTTCTAACAATACAATATGGCCAGATATCACTTGCATCTAGAAGCAAACATATAAAAAAATCCTAATAACGTTTCCTATAGCCAGTTTGTGGATATTTATGTCTATCTCATCTATCTGTCTGTGTCTTCTGGTTCAAGTGCGTGATATGATGATGTTAGTAACATAAATGAAGAAATTAAACCCATTAGTGGAAGTGCTCTGTAAACTGTCGTATAATGTCCCGATAGCGATAATGGATCATCAATTGGGTGTAGACCAAAAAGTTGCACCTGCGTTAAGAGGTAGTTGTTCTATTACGTGGATACAAATGATGATTGTGGCACGAACATCACACAAATTAATACATTTTTTGTTCTATAAAAGTGATTAATAATTTGATAGTGTTATTTAACCGTGTTATTTTACCCGTGTGGTGCCGGGTTAGAATAGCACCTCCCCCTTTCTTCCCGTGGGTGTCGTAAGAGTCGACTCTGGGAAAGGGTTAGTGTATTGTGGGCGATGGGCTAGCAACCTGTCACTGCAATATCACGTTTGACCATCTGGTTACCCTGAAATTGCTAAACGTGGCACTGGATTTTCGAATTCACGTGCTCTGCCTACCCCTCTTGGGAATACAGGCGTGAGTATATGTATGTATGTATGTATTTAATATTGAAGTTTGTAACGAACACGCAGTACCGTAGCTAATCTTTTATGCGCCCGGTGCGAGCTTTCAAAACTGCGCCCTTGAAGATACTGGTCTGGTCATTTCTGCCCCCCTCCAGGGTCTGCGCCCTGTCTGTGCCTGGCAACCGCTGGTTCAGCCCTAATTAGCTTTACATGATAGCTAGCGTCTTCACATGATCACCTAGGCCTGTCACAAGTTTGACGTAACTCAAACGCCTATGTGCGTTTGGTACGTCTAGTTACGTATATGTAATTCAAATCGATTATGCAGTCGATAACGATTTAGTTTGCGAGTTAATGCGGTATTGTATGGAGACGTGTCGACCGCGGCGGTTGTGCAAACGTTCCGCTGGCGGCGCTGTCTCAGTTTTCATACAACTTTGCTATAACTAGACGTACTGTAACACAAAGAGGGTAGTGCGTCGGGGTATGCGTTAAAGATGACGCAGCCACGTACAAAATGCCGCAACACACCAAATTACTTCCTTCGTGCCGCATTCACTTGGCACCGCAGCGTAACTTATAAATAAGTAGGGGAACGGAAGGCAAAACGGACCCTGTGGGCAAAACGGAACTCATTCATAATTTCGGAACTAGTAGCTCCATCTATGAATTAGTTGTGCCATTTAATAGGTAGTCATGTCATTTCTCTCGGTCAGTGTGCCCAATGACATCGTCCGCATGCACACAATTACAGCAAGGTAAGTTTGTTTTTTTAGATTTTGATGTAAAATTTAGGTTTTTTGACTGGCCTCCAGTTTCGTTTGGTTTATGATAACGTGTCCCATTGGATTCCGTGGATAGAATGTTTTATTATTGACCTAATATTTAACTATGAGGGCCATTACATGGTACGTAATCTCAAAATTGATTTGTTGTGTGAATAACACCTAAAAGGCAAAACGGACCCAGGCAAAACGGACCGGGGTGTAACCAAAGGAAAAAAGTCTTCAGTAAAGGAATTGAAAAAGAAAATGACAAAATATAAAAACGACACCATACAAAGATCATCGAAAGGCAAAGCTAGTAAAAAGAGTAATTTAAGTGTAACTAAAAAGAATAGAAGTGACAGTTCCTCCAAAGATGATGATGCGGAATGCCTTTATGGCCACATGTACTCAGAATCAACAGATGGATGGGTGCAATGTCAAGATTGCCAATCTTGAGCACATTGCGGTTGCACTGAAGTTATATTTGTGTGCGAAAGATGGTCTGATTAGTGATAGTCCGTTTTGCCCTTAAGGGTGGTCCGTTTTACCTTCTACATGAAGGTAAAACGGACCAAAGTCAGTTATTAGAAATCATCTAATATCTTCACAAATTATGATCTAATTAATGTCTGATCAATAAGTAAGATAAAGATTAAAGTGTAGATTAGTTGTACTAATTTAAGGTTTACATAAAGGTAACCATTTTTTTTCTAAATGAGTTTTTCCTTAAGTGGTCCGTTCTGCCTTCCTTTCCCCTATGCAGATGGTTTATTTCGTGCTGGCTAATAATTTGTGCTGGTGTGGTGGGAGCTAATAAATTTTAAACAATTTTTTTAGAAAATAGGCTAGTAAAGTTGTTTAAGAACGGATAAAACCAGTTAATTGGTAAATACTAGGTATAGTCTGTCTGTCATATTTTTAGGTTATAAAGTTAAGTGGTACAATTACAATATTGACAGATTAGATAGCTAACCTGTCGCCTAAAATATACCTTAACCTAATTCCTTTGTCGCCTCTTACGACATGTAAAGAAGAAATGGAGAGGCGCTCTTCTAAACCCGACACCACACAAAAAAAATCAACGAGTTATTTAAAAAAAAAGTTGTCAGCACCTACACGTTTTTTTGCTCAGGTATATTTAAGAAATATTATGGAAGGAAAATCAAGAAAATTTAAACGATTTTATGCACGGAGAAAAAATTGAGAGGCAAAAATATGCTGAAAAAGATGTGAAGGAATGAAAATTAAGGGGATGAGTGGATCTCTAGGTTATTTCTCATCAAAACTCAAACTAATACAGGGCTCCCAAAGTTCGTTTTTAATTATTAATTTTAGTCATTTATGCCGCAAGTTCTAAGTTAGAAAATAGCGGTCAATTCTCACGAGTCAAATAAATTTGGAACACTTAACAACTTCTTCAAGGAACATACATAAAGATTTTTTACCACAGCACGCGTAAAATTGCCCGCAAGAATCCCATTTCATTTTTATTCCATCCGAGGGAAGGCGCGAAGTGAAAAGTTTTATGATCGTTCTCAGTTACATTACGATCTTGCAATCCCTCTCTTTCTTATCCATGTTGAACAAAGGTGTCAGAAATAAGAATAAACTTGAGTTTAGGGAAATAAGCGAGGTACAGTCAACAAGGATTACAAGTTTGACCATAAATACGAGATGCGGGAAACAAGTGAAAAGCGCCTCAAAGTTGGCGTAGAACTTTGGCGATTTTTTAAAGCCCATGGAAGGTAAAGCCGCAAATGCTGCCCTTACTATTAAGGAATGCAATCTCGAGGCGAGATCGCAAATTCGAGATCTCGCGAGATTAGAAATGTCAATCTCGCGCGATCTCGGGAATTTCGAGATCTCGGCTGAAATTTAAAAAATATCGTTTTTCTTAAGTAAGTAAAACGAAAAGAAAACAGCTTAGTTTTCTTTATTACGAGAGTAAGATACAGAACGAATTGGAAAATAAAACCCTCATTTATTTAGTAATCATTTACTATTAATAATAATTAAGCCATTAATGAACATACGAATCACAATTAAGTTTTAGAAATTAAAATTACCAGTCTTTGGTTTTTAAAGATATAAAAATTAACAACACCTCTCACGGTAAAGAATTTTAGCAAAAAGTAGACTCTTTATTGCGCAGTAAACCGTTCTTATTTTTCATTTAAGAGCATGGATCATAAAAGTAGTAAACGGTAACAGTAACTACTTATCAGTCGACTCAAGTTGAACCTATGTTAGAGTACAAAAATAATAAATATAAAAGAAACAAGTCTTATGAAGTAAGTTACTATTTATAGATATTGTACTATTCATATCCGTATATCAAATGGCTACATTAAGTACTCTGTGGTGCATGCGTTGAAATACATTCAAATTTCGATCGAACATCATAAAACAGATGATGATTGAAAGAAGAAAATAAATTATTTCAAATTTGGAACTTGCGGTCAGAGCGACTGGTGGTTGGTGCGATGCGAGCATAGCGCGGATGCGCAAATGTTTCTGAAATTCCTTAATTGCCTCCATGTCAGCCATTCTTTGCGCGTCTTGTAAATATTGTCATTGAATGTTTTTCAAAATGTTGAAATTAATTTAGGAAATTTTGTATTATTTTTATTATATGGTACTTTAAAATAATGTTTTGTTATTGTTGCTAACCTGCCGCACGACATTCTTTGAATGAAATGGAGAAATGTTATTTTAAGACACCACAATTATAACAAAATATAATTTTAGTGCTTGTATACCTACCAACTTATTATATTGTAAACAACCTAATTGCCACCAACAGGCTTGTACGTAAACAGTATTCAGCATTTTTTTGGTAAAATATAAACACGCCCTCGCCACTGTTTGTGCAGTTGATTGGAGCGGGAAACGGGAGTCTTGTGGTTTGCAAATTGTATATTTTTATGTACTAACAAGGCATAAGAGATGGAATGGTTGGCAAGATCAATAAAATCTGCCTATATAGTGTGAGATCGAATTAGAGATCAAAAATGTAAAAAAACAACTGTCAATATCCAAGTAAAATTCCAGATGTAGTCAACCTTTTTTGTTACTAATTGATATAATTGTACTAATTGTATTATTTTTCTAACTACTTTTAGTTTATTGATTCATAACAATAAAGCAATGGCAACATGTTTGTTCACATTTTTGATCTCTAATTTGATCTCAGACTTTAGGTAGATACTTTCGTCGTGTATGTTAGTTATGTTACTTTTGAGCAAAGTCCCGCGGAGGTTTAATGCCGGCTATACACGTAGCGATATATCATAGCGATTAATCTGTGCAGATCGATTTGCGCAGTTTTATCGAACGTGTGTATGCACAATCGTAACGCTCATTGTTAATCGCTACTATATATCGTTACGTGTGTAGCCGGCATTAATAACCATTTATCGAACAAAGATTATACCTAAACTAGTTGTGTGTGTGAACTAAAGATTCGAAGAAACGCCTGCTTAGTAGTTTAGGTCGTAGTAGTACTCTTTGCAGAGATCATCGTAATTAATAGTTTCTAAAATCCTTCGGAATTACTTCTGTCTGAAGCGTTAACCAGCAAATAGAATATTGGTCACTTAAAGAAACACGGAAAAGTTTCCTTTCAGACGAAACCGTGTGAACGAATATGTGAGTAAAATCGAATATTCATCTTATTAGGTCGACGCTGTCAAGCGGTAAACAAACCGCGTAAGTTGACAGCCCGGGGGCTTGTGATTGGAGGGCTGCGTGACAGCTATACAATGGTGGATGACAGATCCTAGACACACAACTGTCAAAACGAATTTACTTCGGCTTCCGTGACTTAATTTTGGGCTTTAATGCTGTGAGAATACAGTCCAAGTTAGAAGTGTTAGAGGAAGCCAGTTAGGCTGTTACGGAAGTTAATATTTTGTCCAAGTGAGGGAAATGGGGGAACCTTTCCAAGAAAAGAGATCTTACTAATACAAGTTCTTATGAAAAAGACTTATTTGAATGACAGGTGACATTTTCATAACGACAAGTGAAATTTATTTTATGATGATGTGTGAGGAATTAGTGAAAAAATGAAATCTTTTCTATGTAAGAAAATTAATACATATTTCCCTTGGTTCACGGTTTTACGCGGGAGCGGTGGGACTGATTTGTTAACTCTTTTTTTGTTGCGTTTGTTATTACAGTCAAATCAAGGTTCTTATGAAAGAAAATACCACGGAAAATTTGAAAATTTAAAAACAAACTTTTAAAACCATAATATTATTATTCAATTTTATACGAACCTTTTTAAACTAACGTTAATGACGCTTGACATAATATGTATATGTTGTCTGTTACTGTGTCGGAATACCAAAAAATCTATCTATGAGTTAGGCACCAGAAGAAAAAACTGATAATGTTGTACAGTCACGAATAGGGATTGTTGAGCCACTTGCCACTGTTCGCAATTTAGACGTGTAATCAATGACCGATGTGACTGACAGATGCTATCTATTGGGTTAGTATTACACGACCAAGTTACAAACATATGTAAGTGGCTGAACAATCCCTGTTTGCGATGGTACATCATAAAATTTATGAAAATTTTAGGGTAATAAATACCTTGATCTTTTTTTGTTAATTGTACCAATTCGTATTTAATATTCATAGTTTCAATAAGACATCTGCTGGCTTGGGCTAGTGTTGGTTTGGCTAGCTACATACCTACGATAAAATTGTCTTTTCGTTAAAAGTAATTTATCACCAAATTCGTCAACCATTGAATTCGATCTCTTGTCCTTTTGTATTTTCAAATAAGGGAAAGATTTCGCAGTGTAATTTAAAAAAGAAACGCCTGAACAATAGCGCATAGACACAGCAGCTGGCGACCTTTACTTTTTAATTCTGGCTGCAGGCGCAGATGGCCAGTGTTAAATGTTTAACGTCTTCTCGAAGACTGTTTGTCTTGAGAACTTGGCTGTTAGATGACACTGGCTGTTTTATGAGGTCAATGCTCTAGAGGTCTAGAGTTATTTTTTATCACTGGCTCGTTTACGTCATATCTATAAATCAGTATAATAGTGAATCAATTTATAAAATACACAACAAATTGTGGTTATTTTTATTTGATTGCAACTAATTTTTCATGGATTGACCTGTGAAAAAAAAAGAATTGTAATTGTTGATAATGTGTGGCGCGCCTTACAACACTGTTGAAGGAAGATGTTGCTGGAATCAATATTTTTTTAATAAATGCAGCAAGAGTACGCGTTCACACAAATACCCATCAAGGTATAATCAACGTGTAAACAGGTTTTCCATTTTTTCCTCCTTTTGCGCATCACTGAAACGCAACTGAATTGTGTTCCATTCGTCGTTCTCCCATAATTTGATGTAAGATACGCGAAATTTGTCCAACTGAGGCACGCTCGTCTGTTATCTCTAGACACTGGGTTCACTGCGGAATACAAAGGTATGGTAGGGTTGCTAGAAATAAAAATGAAAAAGTTACAATCCTCAATATCTTCAAAATAATAGCCCTGGCAACTATTTCACTGGCATATACTTATTATGAACAGTTATAGAAGTTACAAATACACGTACATTTAAAATTATACGGACATACATACATCACGCCTGTATTGCCAAATGGGGTAGGACGAGAACACAAAACAACGACTATTTCAAGTACCGTGGCCACTTCCACTTCTAGCATTTTTTTATTTTTTTAAGTTGGCCGATATTATACCACTATAAAGTGGCGTTATGAATAAAATAGGGCTTTTTAAATACCAGAATATCGCAACTCAACGTTATAAAAAAACTAATAGGTAAGTACTAAGAAAAAAGGCCACTACTTCAGCATTTCTGGTATTAACGTCAAATTGCTAAAAGCTTTTTGCTTCATGAAAGTCAAGTCCTTTAAAGATGACAGAAAACTAAAAACACTTTTTATAGATTCCAGACCTACTTACGTATGTACCCCTATGAATCACCACCAGTAAAGTCTGTTACACTGTACAGAAAACAATATATTTCACGTTCCGTTGCCACTTCTGAAAGCTTGCAAAAATAATTTATTTTCAAGATGGCAACCCTACTGGTGGGCGGACTGACAGTCTCAATTTCGACAGAGTTTTAGACAGGTCAACGGTCCCTTACTATGTATACTATAGGCCCCGATGTAGTTTGACACTGGCGACATCTGGATTTAATGCGTTGCTTTGGCCAGTGTGGACGAAAGCAGAACGATCTCTTTGGTAATTCCGGAAGTGAAACATTGTATAACTAAAACAATGTCGTTTCAATTTCTATAGTTAGGGTTCTGCACAAATGGAAAATGTTGGCATGACACTAAGTTTGTATCCACGTGTGTCAGACAGAATACGAAGAAATTTAAAGTTTGGGATGGTTTTAGATATTGATGTTTGTTTGATTATTCTGCAAATGAAAATTAAGCAAAATATTTCTTTTACGACGTGGGGATGAAAGAAGTTCTTAAAACTGTTGAGGTAGATAGGTATTTTTATGGGTAACAGGGCTTGATTTGTTTATCGACATATCAAAAACTACTAGCTGTCGAAGAGCGGCTGCCTGAGACTTCATCTGTATACAATCTGTAGGTAGATATACAATCTGTTTATCTCTTTCATTTATTGTTTCGCATAATAGGGCAGCTAAATTGTGGAGTGAACCTCCTTTAGAACGTGAAAAAAAATTTTTTTTACAATTTTCGTTACGGAACTCCAAATAGAAATAAAAAGGCAAAGGCACTTCACAGTTTTATTAAGTCCGCGTCAGTAAATCCGTGTCAGTGACGGACTAATGCCGGGAACAAACGTCGCCTATTAGTAGTCGGGACGCGCCAGGAACTCGGCAATTATCTACTTCAGATCCCAGAATAAGACTGCGGACGCGACACTCGATTGAACTCTGAGACATAGGACCAAGAATCTTCTAATTCTAAACTCAACACCAACATCATAACACCCTCAAACAAATGAATTGTATAGTGATTGAGTAAAAAAACTTGTAAAAGCACCCTTTGGGCCTTTTCTAGGATTCATAAAAAAAAACTACCAAGTGCGAGTCGAAAAACTCTAAGCACCAAAAATTGTATAAAACAGTTTTTTTGTATAAATGCTTATTTTATTTGAATCTACTTTACTGTTAAAATAGATATACAACTAAATATTCTGTGAATATTTCAAGTACCTACCCAAAAACACCAAAGAAATCACTAAATAGCCCCCGTAAATAATTATTTTATTTTATATTTAGTAGCAGTTATTTTATAGCGGCAATTGAAATTTATAATTTGTGAAAATTTTAACAGTCTAGCTAGCACGGTTTGTGAGATACAGCCTGGCGACAAACGAACAGAACAGACGTACAGCGAAGTCTCAATAATAGGGTCCCGTTTTCACTATTGGGTACGGAACCCTAAAAAGCGACCAAATCACGACTATAAACATGCACATCGTTTGCAAAGATTCCTTATAAAAATGCAATATTCTGAAAACGCAATTTCTAACCTTCATTCTTTGGTCCCCGCATTTCGTATGCCGAGGCGAGGCTGATAAGTATTTGCTACCGTTTAAGTTTTATAAGACAGCGGGTTTTTTGGGTCTCATCTCAAGTGTCTTTGTAAGTTAAGCCCTACTTTGTTTGTGCGTAGCTGACATAAGTGCTTTTGTAAAAGTGGTCCTGAATCTTAATAAAGGTTCCCTTTTTCTTAGCGAATTCAGATGTGTAGTTTGTCTTACTGTGTCACTTACGGATGAACATACTTTTACACATACTTACATACATACATACATATTCTCACGCCTGTATTCCCATGAGGGGTAGGCAGAGCACATGGATTCAAAAATCCAGTGCCACATCTAGCAAATTCAGGGTAACCAGATGGTTAAACGTGATATTGCAGTGACAGGTTACTAGCCCATCGCCCACAATACACTAACCGATGTTTGGTCACGAAGTGGCCCGAAACTTGTCGAGTTTATTAGTTCCGGAGTCTATCCGTTTAATTTAAATATAATATAATTATTAGTATTAATGGTAACACAATGCTAATTCTTTGTGAAAGACAGCTGCCAGCCCTTAGGTTATTTTTCATTCGTTCATTAAAACAGTTGATTTTTCGTCTTCGAAATTCGCCATACAGTTTTTAAAATTTATGTTACATTATGCAAGATACACAACGTCGTGTTTGGAATATTCCGTTCTTTTGTTTTCGCTGGTTTCTGCCAAATTATCGGTACGTGCGGTCGCATGCAAATTAGGCCGCGTTTTAATGCTCCTCGTATTTTCGCCGTTACAATTAAAGTTTTAGCTTATTAGGTACATACAATATATACATACAGTCAAGGAAATTGATTACTGTGCCATTTTGTACCTTTTCCCAAGAAATGTCACTGTGACATACCATACTTTCTATTAATCAAAGCAATATGAAACTCACTATGAAAAGGTTCAAAGTGGCACAGTTATCAATTTCCTTGACTGTACACACGGATTAGATAAAGTAGGTTGGATTGGCAATATGCGCACGGCAGGCGCACCACAGGTATGATCAGAGAGTCATACTTTAAGAACCACGCGTTCATACTTGTTTAGTGGCATGATGTTTGCATCGCCGTGCGGAGCTGCGCTAAAATCCTTTGAAAATGCCGTATTGTACGATTGTTACGAGTAGGTTAAAGAGTCAGGCGTCAAGTACCAAGCAAGGAGTAATTTATATTCACCGATAAGCATAGAACCTTCGTTTTATAGTATATTTTTCGAAAAAACTATTTTTAATTATAAAATTCTAAGTAGAAACAACAATTTCGCCAAGAGACACAAAAAATGTACATTGCTGTTGAAGTACGCAAATATTTCGGGTGAAGATACCTTTGACGCGCAATGGATAACGAAGCAATCAAAATGAACACGCTTCTTCAACTCGATCGCGGCCTCGCCGGACTTGAGTTTGTACGTAGTGAATCTTGTGCGGGTAGTTGTCTCGTACGTACGCACTTTCGACGCAGTGTGCGAACCAATTGCAGCTCTTTATTCTACGTGTATTAGTGCGCGTAATTGTGTATCTATTATTATTGTTGATGTAGTGGAGTTCTTTGGTGGGAGACAGGTGGCGACGCTGGTTTTCAAACAAAAGTGTGACTTTTGCCTATCCAACCTTCTTTATTCTGATCCGTGACTGTACATAAGGATTAAGCCTGTAGAATGATATAGATAAAATGACTTTACTTATTTCATAATATATAACGCCCGAATATTTACCCTTAACCAGTGGTCAGATATACGCGTCTGAAAACCCCTGTGAAGTTCTTTTCCCGGATCTTTCATGTAAAAAAAATGCAAAAATCGGAAAATATTGCCGTCTTTTTTAATCCGGCTCCTAGTCAACCGCGTAATATCGCAATATCGAAAGATTGCAGGTGCGTACGCGCCAGCTAATGGGGCTTGCGTACGGAACGTAAGGTAAGGATAACACTGGGGGCATTGGCCTGAAAAGCGATGAAACATTTGTCACCCACAAAGTCAATAGTGAAAATTTTCAGGAAATATTTTACATACATACATACATACATACATATTCTCACGCCTGTAATCCCAAGAGCAGATCACATGAATTGTAGATCCAAGGCAGAGCACATGAATTAAAAATCCAGTGCCACGTTTAGCAATTTCAGCAGGATAACCAGATGGTTAAACGTGATATTGCAGTGACAGGTTGCTAGCCCATCGCCCACAATACACTAACCCCTTTCCCTGAGTCGATTCTTACGACACCCACGCGAAGAAAGGGGGTAGTGCTATTCTAACCCGGCACAACACGGGGGCTAACATTTTACATGGGTTTTCAAAAGCGTAAAACCAACCACTGGTTAAAATATTTTCGGTCAGTTAACGGTCAATATTTGAAAGTCCTGAATACACTTCTGTGGAAGGAGGATGTGTGTCTACATGCGTGTTTGTGTATTTGTGTAGGTTTCTTACTTCACGGCCTAACAACGGGACAAAATTTGATGAAATTTTGTGTACAGGAAGCTGACACCCTGGATTAACATATAGGCTACTTTTGTCTCACCTATCTATCTCTATACAGAACTTAGAAACTGTAATAACATAAATTTGGAACTTAATAACAATATAGTTATAATTAAGTTGCTGTCATCACGCTCACCAAAGCTTAATCTAAAGTTTTTAGTTGGAAGCCGTAATGGGTTTGGATATATTTAGGACCCTCAAAGTTTGTTAGCCCAATTAAAACTGATCATAAGTGTAATTAAAATGATCCGTCTTTTTATAAGATGTAGTTTAGAATTAATAGATGCGTTTCTATTTATTTTCTTCCATGAATGTCGTAAGAGGCGACTATAAGGATATAATTATTATAGTCTAAGGTATGTTTTAGGCTACAGGCTACCAACCTGTCACTATTATACCTGCCAATTTAATACCTACACACATACATACACATACATACATATTCTCACGCCTGTATTCCCAGGAGGGGTAGGCAGAGCACATGAATTCAAAAATCCAGTGCCACGTTAAGCTAATTCAGGGTAACCAGATGGTCAAACGTGATATTGTGGTGACAGGTTTCTAGCCCATCGCCCACAATACACCAACCCTTTCCCAGAGTCGACTCTTACGACACCCACGGGAAGAAAGGGGGAGGTGCTATTCTAACCCGGCACCACACACCTACAAAAAAATATAATAGGCCTATGCTAGAAGTGGTAACGGAACGTGAAAAACTTAGTCATCGTTTGGTCTATGCTGCGTTTCGTGTGCTCTGCCTACCCAAATGTAAACCATTGAATTTTGACGATGGGTCTCGAATTTGCCAGAAACTTGTCGATTAATCTCTCAGTAATCTTATAATGATTCGTTTTTTTGCTTCGTTTAAACATTACAAAAATGTAATGACAGGTCTAAATAAAGGAAAAATCCTTTTGATCTTTAGACTTTGATGCTATTGAAATACGATGCAACATAATGCCTGCCTTTTTTAAAGCGCTCTTAATTAAATCTCTCTCGGTGAAAACCTTCACTTTTTAATCATCTTTTGGAAGGGGAAAGGCTTAAATTACAGGAAGATTTTATTTCACGTTGAAGTTCAAAAATGAGAGCTTGAAACATTGGAAAAAAATGTCGTACCTTTATTTCGCTCCATCAGTCTGTATTAGTAGTGTTATATTTAAACAAAAAAACAAGAAAGTTAATCTTGTGAGGAAGATTCCATAGAGATCTCTCTCCAGGCAGAAGTAATGCCTGGGGACCGAAGTCCACAGAGAGAAAGTTGGAAGTTGTATTTATGCAACCGATCTTCGAAACTTCGTTGGCGCGATGTAGGATTGTTTAGTTCAGCTATTCGACGATAGGTGGCGCTAGGACGTTACACCAGCCCCATTTGAGAACAGAGGTCGGTATGAGGTGGTTCGAGGAGCCGATACTGATATAAATTAAGTGCGGGTAGTTCGAAGAACCCGAGTTGCGAAACTAATGTGATGCCCTGCTTCAGTCTACGTGGATTTAACTAGAATCATACGTGATTAAGTCCATATATAAGTACATATTATATCTCTATTACATACATACATACACATATTACATACATATAGGTATTACTCCATAATGGGCTTAGCAGAGCACACGAAATGTCACATAGGTAGTCAAAACCCTGCTTTAGTCACCTGTTATGACATCCACGGTAGAAGTTCGAAACCCACTACACGGGACAACGGTAAAATACCCATAAAATCTAAACGCTAGCGACATTTTCACAATAAATGGTCTGAGTTTGAGACTAACGTTTTGTAGCGGTTACGTTACGATATCGTCGAACATCTGTACCGTGAGTCATACATGACAAATGTTATCGACATGTTGAATTTAAAACTATTCGAAACGAATTCGCTATCGATTGCAGTAACTTGGTAGTAACGTAAACGCTGTTTATGATGGCAACTGACGATAGTGCCACAAAACACGTATAGTCACAGAAGTCTATCTTCATACAAAGTGGATAAATATTCGGGCGTTTGAACCGCTGTCATTATACTCAATACTTTTTTTATCAGATAGGTACTGTTGGAAATGTGTATATAATAGTCTAGTATGTACTTATTTGCAAGACATAGACACTATATGACACACTTATTGTACCAATTTCGAAATAAATCTAATAAAAAAAGTGTAGAGAATAGCCGGATAGCCCAGCGGTTAGAGAACCTGACTGTGAAGCTTAAGGTCCCGGGTTCGATCCCCGGTCGAGGCAGATGTTTGTATGATGAATAGGTACGAATGTTTGCTTTCGAGTCTTGGATGTTTATCTATATATAAGTAAGTTTATCCGTTGTCTAGTACTCATAACACAGGCATTAAATTGCTTACTTTGGGACTAGGGGATTGGTGTAAGAATTATCTAGTGATATTTATTTATTTAATCACAGCGGTTCAAACGCCCAAATATTTATCCAAGTGTGGTTGAACAAAGCACAAATAGACATCGCCCACAGACACGATGTCTCGGAATAGTTGGGACCAGTCTGAGCGCTGCCGTCCGCTTGAGACGGGCGTTTGTGAACGATTCTGTAACATTGTCATCGGAACTGTGAAATTGTAACAAGTATCTTAAATGAAATGGCCTGAAAGTGTTTCCCATTAGCTTACTTACCTATTGTAAATATAGGCACGCCTATGTTCCCAAATTGAGTAGGCAGATGACAAGAAATATGACAGACAAAACCATGATTAAAACTATTTTACGCGTCGCAGCCACTTCTAGCATAATTTTAGATTTGAAGACCGATAGAATTGGAAGTATAATAGTTACAGGTTGCTAGCCTGTCGCCTAAAGCATTATCTAAATCTATTAACTTAGTCGCCTCCTACGTAATCCACGGAAGAAATGGAGAGGTGTTATTCTAGATCCAAAACCACACGGTTAAGAGATTCGGAAAACCGCCGGAACATCGGAATCGGAACACGGAAAACCGGCGAAATGCCAATGTCGAAATCGTAATGTCGAAATCGTAATGTCGAAAAGTAACAATAACATAAAAATAAAAATGTTTTACTTTTTAATAAACCAAACAGACACAAGTGCCACTACGACAATAGTTTTATACGCATACTCGTACATTATAACCATAATAGAAATCCCTAAGGCGACCGCCGAGCGTAGGTATGAAAAGTGAAGTAGGTAAGTACAATCGCGAACCGGGATTGTTGTGCCACTTGCCTAGCCACTGTTCACAATTTAGACGTGTAATCAATGACCGATGTGACCGACAGATGTTAGCTATTGGATTAGTATTACACGACCAAGTTACAAAAGTAATTGGCTCAACAATCCCGGCCCGCGACTGTATTAAGACTTGAGTGACTTCTGCATTTTATTTGTTTTGTGGCAGTGGTATTTAGAAGCGTTAATGAATTTTCTCGCAAACTGTTAAGCAGTTAATGAGTATAAAGTTTAGGTAAATTAGCGTTATCAGAGCACGTGAGATCAGGGGGCGGGCCGTAAATCATAATTATCGAGGGGAGTTTTTCTTGCTTAGATATATTTTATGTGGTGTCAGATGCAAGGCTGGCAGGTTTCGAGAAATGTTCCAGGATTGGAGCCACTAGGTTCGCGAATTTTGAGAAATATTGGCAGCATTTCATTAATGAGCCCAGAAACTCTTTATGTTGTTACTCTGTCGTGTCAATCACAAGTTGTCATATCATACGTATCGTTTCATGTGCAAAATACGCGCCATAAAAAAAACCTGTTTATGACTAACAATTTTTAACTTACTGTGGATGGATCACAGAAATCTTGCTGTGTCACCCAGAGGACGTCAACGTGGCAACCGGGGATATATCTGGTTGATTGTTTTACTTGTTATTAATCTACAATAAATCAATCAACTAGATACAAGTGCTACTACCAACATAGCTTTATGTGCGTACGTCATAATTTACATCCAAGGCGACCACCGAGCGCAGTTATGAAAAAATCTTCCACTGTTAATGGTTTGTCTCCAAAAGTCACGTCACGTAAATAAAACACTAGCGGTCTGCTTGTTAGGCGCATGACATATTCTACTCCTTCCACTCTCTTCCAGGATACCTTTTTCATGACGCGGAGTATTAAAAAAAAACTCCGTCCGCTAGTTGCCTGGCCCTCTTTACTTTCACGCCCCCCGCTCCTGATTAATGTGTCGCTTGCAACTGCGTTAAACCTCTACTGTGGCTAACGCCCTTTCGAAGGTCGTTCTGATGTTGAAGAGCCTTAGAATCCTGAAGTACAGTTCGACAACTTTGTGATTGTGAGCGACCTTTTTTTAATTAAGTGAGCAACCCTAGGATGAGAGGCGAGAAGGGTGAGGTAACACGTCATAGTGTAGTATCTTCTGTAGTCTTTGCTGACGTCTTTAGTACTCCGCCTCCTCACTAACGTTTCTCATACCTAGGGAGAGCCGTGCACTTGTCGGTCAATAATGATCATGATCATAGTAAAGTACGGAGAAATCGGTATTATTTTTTATTCGTATGGTATTGGGTACCAATGTCACATCAACGTTTTATTTGTGATCTATCCTCTATGTTTGTGATACACCGATCGTATACGAGTTTGACAATACTTGTCACTGTCTAACTAGAGACGTTGCCGTGTAAAGCCTAGTGAACATCGTACGAAGCGACTGAAATTAATCTTAAGGATTCATCCACTTATCATTAGGTTAAGAAAATTCTGTCATTCGTCTAATAAAACCAATTTAACACCTTTCCATTTCGTAACAAGCGTGTTTGGACTTCGTAGCTACCTACTAAATTGCTTTCAATCTATAGACATTTACTAAATCTCGTAACATAAGATGGGGGTGGTTGAAACACTTCGCAGCTATACCCACCAATACCCGTCAATGCCATTAGTTGCCTATATTTGTCGCTATATTTAAGGTAGACCTTATTTCAACCAACAATACAATGAGACCTACAAATATAGCGACAATACGGTTCCTCACACGGTCCACATAAAGCCTGCAACCCTGTATTGTAACAGGTTCATGAAAATTCCAGTCCACTTTTCAAGCAAGGTCCATGTTTGCTTAGGATTGCTTGCCTGTTTGTGCACAGGCTTGGGTCTCAAATAGAATTAATTTACCTGCCGTAACTGTTATGATAAGCTAATGATACTTCAATATGTATGTTATGATACATAATTAATTATCCTGCTGGATTATTGTTACACCTAGATTCAACTAAGGTTCGATTTAATTAAATGAGAATATAATTTAGGCTCCAAACGCATTGTCAGTGGCAGAGAAGCGGTATTGGTTGTAAATAATATTCAAAATTAAACAACCGCATGCACGTAGCCCGTGTGGTGCCGGGTTAGAATAGCATCTCCCCTTTCTTCCCGTGGGTGTCGTAAGAGTCGACTCTGGGAAAGGGTTAGTGTATTGTGGGCGATGGGCTAGCAACCAGTCACTGCAATATCACGTTTAACCAGCTGTTTACCCTGAAATTGCTAAACGTGGCATTGAATTTTAGAATTCATGTGCTCTGCCTACCCCTCTTGGGAATACAGGCGTGAGAATATGTATGTATGTATGTATGTATGCACATAGCGCCCACGATGTTACATACCTAAGCTATCTAATCCAATCCAGTCCTCGACGTTGCATCAATTATCGATATTTTCACTTCTTTCTCAATGACCATAGAGATGAAAAGCAAGGTCGATAATTGGAATCCACTGTCGAGCATTGGGTCATTGGTTGTTGAACATGCAAATGAAATTTAATACGTAAAATATTAATATCACGGTTGTACACCCAAATAGCGTAGGTAAGTGTGTTGTTTACACATTTTGATTTTATTTCTATATTCGACTACCGATGACCCAATGCTCGACAGCTGAATTCTAATTATCGACCTTGCTTTTTCCCTTTCTTCTTCTTCTTCAAGTGCCTCTTCAGTCCTGAAGGTTGGCCGTCAGCTTCTTGTACTCGGTCTTGTCAACCGCGAGTCGGAACAGTTGTTCGACGGCAGTAATGCCGGTCCACTCCCGAATGTTTCGTAGCCACGATTTCCTCTTTCGTCCAGCGCGCCTCTTCCCCTCTATCTTGCCCATCATAATAAGTTGGAGTAGCGCATATCTGTCATGTCGTAGCACGTGGCCGAGATATTCTATGTTTTCCCTTTATTGCCATTGAATTTGGGCAGAGAATATTTTTTACAGCTTTCTACTTCAAAAATTATAATTCCTTAACACTTTCCTATGCTGATATTTGTCTAGGTTTTTTAATACGTACACATGAAAATAGTAATAGGTAACCATTAGCGATGTTTTATCGGACAGGCGACTCTTCAGGGAGAACCCAGCCTACTGTTGGGGGAGTATCTAATTAGTGAATTATGTAATGACGACCCTTGTGAAGGACAAAAGTATTATATGGCTATGAATGAAACTCGAACTATTAATTTTTGACTTACAAAAAGCAGTGGTAGCCCAGCGGTTCGAACTGTGGCCTCTCAAGCAGAGGGTCGTGGGTTCAAACCCCGGGCTCGCACCTCTGAATTTTTCGGAATTTATGTGCGATATCAAATTTGATATTTATCACGAGCTATTCGGTGAAGGAAAACATCGTGAGGAAACCTACACACAGCGACAAAGTAATTCAACGTTGTGTTTGAAGTTCCCAATCCGCACTGGGCCCGCGTGGGAACTATAGCCCAAGCCCTCTAATACTAGGAGGAGGCCTGTGCCCTGCAGTGGGACGTATATAGGCTGATGATGATGATGATGATACAGCATGGCCGGAATCGACCGTAACATTTTAACCAGAATAAGATTCGCTCGAACTAGTCTACTGATAGTCTATCGAATTTGATATTTATCACGAGCTTTTAGGTGAAGGAAAACATCGTGGGGAAACCTACGCACAGCGACGAAGTAATTCAACGTTGTGTGTGAAGTTCCCAATCCGCACTGGGCCCGCGTGGGAACTATAGCCCACTAACTAATACTAGGAGGAGGCCTGTGCCCTGCAGTGGGACGTATATGTATAGGCTGATGATGATGATGATTCTAATGATCTGTGATCGGATGTGTTTTTGATTTACGACATGTCGCAGCGACACCTTGTCTGTTGCTGCGTGTCGTCGCATGTCACCATGTATCTATCATGCCGTGTCTACGGTGTGTGGTGGACTAGCAATGCCCATACACCTATAACCAATCAATACCAAATTATATCTTAAAGGGCAACGAACTGTTGAACCACATCATCGGAACATATCGATTACGCTTCAAAACATTACTTAATTATTAACATGGACCGACGTGGTATCTCCCTTTGTCAATATTTAGTGAAAGTGTAACGATAATCTAGAGTACAAACACAGCATAGGTACTTAAATAAACAGTTTGGTTGGAAGTAATTAACTAGATACTGATTAAAACGAGTGGAATTATTTATAGAATAAACTCAATTAATAAAGAGATTATTCAAATAATAAAAAACGTAAACAGCACACAGCAAGCAGCCTATGTGAGTATTTCACGCACTTATTCGTAAAATTGATCCTCGTGATTTTCCGCATGTGTCGTTGGATTCAGTTTAAAATCTATACTAATATTATAAAGCTGAAGAGTTTGTTTGTTTGAATGCGCTAATCTCAAACTACTGGTTCGACTTGAAAAAATATTTTTGTGTTTGATAGACCATCTATCGAGGAAGGCTTTAGGCTATTAACATCACGCTGCGACCAATAGGAGCGAAGAAACATTGGGAAATGTGGAAAAACGGGGAAAATTAGTCACTATTCCACGCGGATGGAGTCGCGGGCACAGCTAGTATCTTATATAATTTTGTGTCAACGGACGTTCTATGAAGTTTGATAGTCTTGATCAATCAGATAATCCTAAACAATCCGCGGGAGCCGGCGGGCTGCCAATCACGGGCATGCCGAGAAACGGTTGAATGCTCGAAGGGTTGAGTATAATTTCACGAGATTAATTCCCATAATGGCAGTAATAGTCGTATTATTGAATGGTGCGCGCAATTAGATACCATATTGCTTGGAAAATGAATTAAACCCCGTTTTATTATCTAGCAGTAAAACATTTATAGGCATTTATATGACAGCGGTTAATCAGGGCGGTAATGACTGAGAATTATACTTTTTTAAGGCCATTAGTATTATTAAGTTCAGGATCTATTTTCATTCACGAGTTGACCTAAAGTGATGTTACACTACCTGTACTGATCGCAAATGTAGCTAGAATGTACAAACTACATAAGTTACAACAAACAGTGGGATTATTGAAATGAACACCTGTCCATTTCTTTCCTGCTTGTCGTAGAAGGCAACTAATGGGTTAAGGTATATTTTAGGCGACAGGCTAGCAACCTGTTGCTATAATAACTCTTATTCTAAAGTCCAAAAAAAATGCCAGAAGTTGCTACAAACCGTGAAATAATATTATCATTAAATTATCATGGTAATTTAAATAGGTAATATGTTTTCATTTGTTCTACCTACCCCACTTGAGAATACAGGGGTGGTGTGTGTACATAAAATTCTACACCGTTAGAGTTGCGAGCAACGAACGATTACTAATTTTAAATTGCTGAAATCACGAATAAACCTGTAGAGGACGCTATAATGTAGTACTTACACCTAAGTACCGTGTCAAATTGTATGTTGAAGCAAATTGCCAACTTCGCAGTTTACATGTTTACTGCCACAAAGTACTAAAACATACTACAGAAGCCCATTAAATCGGTAGTGTAATTTTAGGGAAATTAGGCTCCTAAATGCGATTGCGGCTCTCACTCCCACTAATACTTACACCAGAAACGTTTGATAGGATTGCTCGGATGAATAATTTAAATCTGTGCTGTCGTTAGAATAACACCTCTCCAAAGTCTCCAATTCTTCCGTGGATGTCGTAAGAGCCTCTTACCTTAGCCGCCTCTTACTAAGAGGCGACTAAGGCAATTGGTTAAGGTTAGGTTAGGCGAAAGGCTAGAAACCTTTCACTACTATACTCTTTTTATTTATGTAAATTTTGACTAAGTTGAATGCCGAGCTCTGTACGCGCTTCAAACGAGATTCGAACGCAACCTTGCAATCCTAAGCACACGGGGTGATCGTGAAACGCGCGTCTACTCCGCGTATACGCGTACGCGCAGATACAGCGATACAGACGCGTTGTAGGCGCTCGTAGCCTCTACGTTTTGATCCGCTCTTCTGCCCCTCCACCGCCACTTCGTACGCGCTTTAAACAAGTTGCGTGTGCGTTTCACACGCGCGTTTGTATCGCGTACGCGTATTTGGATGTCTACAAACGCAAAAGTAGAGATCGTTCTTGAAAAGCGCGTCGTCTACGCGTTTTAAATAAGCCGTCTTAGTCTTAGGGGCTTAACTTATAATCAATCGTTCTAGGATAGATCCTTAGTTGATTTATCTAAATAGATTTCGCTTAGCTAAAAACGTGAAACTCAAACGTAGAGATTTTCGTCCAAATATTAACATAAATTATTCTAAAACGGGTTCGTATAAAGCTTTTGCTATCTAGTCCGTCGGATCCCGGTTCGCTAAAGAATATTGGAGTGGTTAAATCCCCCGCGTTCTGGATTTCAAAATGTTCGCGTCATAAACCAAGGCTCTCGTAAGCTTCCCACTGGTATTTCTAAACGGAGTTACACCGAAAAGAGCGCAGTGCAGTGGTGCTGAAACTTTTTAGAAGATGGGGCAAGGTGACAGTACTTTAGCATAGCCGTGATAGCCCAGCGGTTCGACATGTGGCCTCTCAAGCAGAGGGTCATGGGTTCAAACCCCGGGCTCGCACCTCTAATTTTTCAGAATTTATGTGCGATATCGAATTTGATATTTATCATATTTATTCGGTGTAGGAAAACGTCGTGAGCAAACCTACAGACAGCGACGAAGTAGTTCAACGTTGTGTGTGAGGTTTCTAATCCGCACTGGGCCCGCGTGGGAACTATAGCCCAAGCCCTCTCATACTGAGAGGAGGCCTGTGCCCTGCAGTGGGACGTATATAGGCTGATGATGATGATGATGACAGTACTTTGCTTGGGCATTGACCGTCAAAATATGCCATAAGTATATGTCATACATGGATAAGTTTATTTTTAATACAGTTGCTCCACAAACGTAGAACCAAATACATACTTTTTGAGTTTGTAACTTGGTAATAAAGTTAAAACTTAGGTACTTATTGCTTAAAGGATTTGAGATAGTACTTATTTAAAGCATTTAAAGTATTTTAAATATTTATTACTGGATTTCCATACTTTTGTTACTAACTGTCGAGTGTACTACCTTAACTAAGGAAATAAGTTAAGGTAGGTACTTTTTAGGCGACAGGTGCCAGCCTGTTACTGTTATGCCAGATAATATATACACAGTTAGTTAAAGTGGTCCCTTTAAGAACTGTTTGGGAACCACTTGAGAACCACTGGATTAGTGAAGTAAAATAGGAATAAATTCACGTCTTTATGTAGAGTATAGATTGTTTCGGACGTTGACACGTCGAGTGTTTTTTTTTTAAATTTGATTCTATTATGAAGAAGATAGGTAGGTACCTAATAGTACCTATGTGGTTTTGACTATGTACCTAACATTTGGGAACACATGCGTGATTGCATGTGTAATAATAAGCCGCGCTTGTGAACTTTGACTTTCTTTTCCTTTATCTAGTGATTGTTCTAGTTACTATCTAATATTAGTAATTAGGAACACTCTTAACACCATAGCACCTCCCCCTTTCTTCCCGTGGGTGTCGTAAGATTCGACTCTGGGAAAGGGGTTAGTGTATTGTGGGCGATGGGCCAGCAACCTGTCACAGCAATATCACGTTTAACCATCTGGTTACCCTGCTGAAATTGCTAAATGTGGCACTGGATTTTTGAATTCATGTGCTCTGCCTACCCCTCTTGGGAATACAGGCGTGAGAATATGTATGTATGTATGTAGGAACACTCTTAACTCACCGCAGGACCTGAGTGCTTAATGTAATCATAACGGTCATCAAACACGTCGATTTCGTTTGCGTCTTAACTCTAAGAATTGTATGGAAACTGAGACAGCGCCTCCAAGCGGCTCATTTGCGCAACTGCCGCGGTCGACACAGTATCCATACAATTCTTCGCGTTAACCAAACGAAATCGACGCGGTTATTTACCAACTACATTACACTAGACGCTCTGTATTAGGCTGTATTCCCCTCGGTGTGACTAAGGCACCAGCAGTGGCGTGCAGGTACTCTATTAATTCCGCCCGGTTTGCCTGCATTTGCAGTCCGAATGCCCGCCAACACGCCACCGGAGACGCACGCATTGCTTTTAAGAGTTCCCGTTAAGTATTTCCCTTTTTAACTGAACTTTTAACGTTTAAACAAAGGCACGGTTCAAAGCGGCAATTTTTAAGCCTCTAAAACATCAAATAAAAACGGTCAAAGGACTTTTTCAGGGGCCACCATGAAACCATTTTAAAATAAGGTCCGCAATTGACGTGAGGAATTTAATGACTTTTTTCCGCTCCGTGACCTTAAGTCCTAACCTAGTAATTATTATGCAATTTTAAAAGTCGACACAACACTCAACAGTAGTTTTAAGTGGGTAAGTAAGTAAGTTTTTTATTGTAGGTAACTAAAACAGGAATATTTTTTTACGAACACGATGTTGAAATGCAAAGGCGGATTTCTCCCTTGAGAGATCTCCAGACAATCCTGGAAAGATACATTACATACACATAACATTTACATTGTATATACCTATTTATATAATAGTTTATAGAATACCCTCTCTCCATTTGTTCGGTGGGTGTCGTAAAAGGCTACTCGGCAATTAGTTTAAGGTATGTACATTTTAGATGACAGGCTAACAACCTGTCACTATTACTTCAAAACTATTGCCTAAAAGTTATGCCAAAGTAGCTGTGAGACGTTAATACTCATGGTTTTACTCATGCCGTTTCGCGTGCTTTTCCTACCCCATATGGAAATAAAGACTTGATGTATGTGTGTATGTAAAATATATAGCGTGCTACAAAAATGCGCGTAAAGCAGAAGGGGGGTTAAATTGCCCATTATAAGGAGTCACTTTACAATATTTTAAAAAAAAAGCCATTAATTCTTCATATGTGTATAGAGTTTGCGAACCTTCTTAGATGAAAAATTTAAAATCCGTCAAAGAATATACTCTATTAAATAAATAATCTATGAATATTTCAGTTCTATTAAGTGATAACCTTAGTGGTTAAGAATATGTTTCGCTTTAATAATTTCATTTTATTACCGGTTTTTTGTAACACGTTTACACTGTATTCAATATTTATTTAAATATCCTTTAAACACTGAGTTTAACGTGTGCCTATTTATATTCTGCATGCCAACAGATGCCATTAAGATACTGTCCAACGGTCCACGTAAACTCACAATTTACTGGCAATTTAACTGACCCATTGCAATTTTGCCAACGTTTTGTTTGCTTTGCCTGAAACATGTGTGGAAAGCAAGTGTGTATAATAAAATTATTAGGGATGTTAGAGAGCTTCTACTTCGATGTCGGAATTCCAAACGATCACACCTCAGATTCCGACTTAATTGGGCGATTGTTTGAGTGTTTCAACCGTCTCATTCATCTGGCTAATTTTTCTGCAGATTTTAATATCGTTTTTGATTATTTGTTAAGAATTTCTGTTATTCGAATTCTAATAGATGATGACTAAACGACGGTGTTAGAATATTCTTACATTTTTAACCGACTTCAAAAAGGAGGAGGTTCTCAATTCGACCTAATTTTTTTTTTTTTTTTTTTTTTTTTTTTTTTTTTTTTTTGTGTGTATGTTACTCGATATCTCGAAAACCCGTGGACCGATTTTCAAAATTTTTTTTTTAATCGAAAGGGTATAACTCGAAATTGGTCCCATTGGCACGAAACCAGGATCTGATGATGGGATCTTGGAGGAATCGAGGGAACTCTTCAAATTTTATATGGAGATGTACGGCGTTTTCGGTAATTTGTTGATGAAGTCAAGATTTTACATTCAGTAAACAGAATACTTTCAAAATATTGCTAACTAGCTGTGCCCGCGACTCCGTCCGCGTGGAATAGTGACAAATTTCCCCGTTTTTCCTACATTTTCCACTGTTTCTTCGGTCCTATTGGTCGCAGCGTGATGTTATATAGCTTAAAGCCTTCCTTGATAAGTGGTCTATCCAACACAAAAATTATTTTTCAATTCGCACCAGTAGTTCCTGAGATTAGCGCGTTCAAACAAACAAACTCTTCAGCTTTACTATATTAGTATAGATTTGAAGTCGGTTTTTTTTTGTTTAAAATTATTACAAATAGTGTCCAAATTAATGAGACGGTTGAAATGCTCGAATAAATGCCTTTATTCGAGGTTTTATCTATGCCACGTTTCGTGTGCCCTAATTGTTGATGCCATATTGGGAATATAGGCGTGAATTTATGTGAAAAATATCATTGGTGATATTAATTTTGACTAATTTGTGCAATTTTAAAGATTATTTGGTTGGCCTGTTTCTGATGTTTCTGCTTCTAATTCGGTTTTCAATTCCAACTTCTATAAGTAAGATTCTGATATTCCGACTCCAGTTTCGGTTTCGATAAAATTACCTCCTCATTTCTAGTGTATAAATTAGTCTTGAGTTCGGAGATTTCGTTTTGAATACGGATTGCTAACAATGATTTTTAAATTGGCTGTCTTCTGTGAATTGTAATTTTGGCACATCATAATAATATAGGCATATCACTAGGGCTTCAAAATATTTGAAAAAAAAAGGAATCTTTATCGCGAGACGGAAAATTTAATATCGTCTTGCGTCAAATGTTAGGCGTTGAACTGTGTACATTTTAATAATGTATGTGCTTATAATTTTCTCCAGACATTTTTTTTTGCAGCATTTCTTTGCACAAAAAAAAGTACATAAACAAACGTTTTTTGTGTGCTCACTCTTGTTTATCACAATCATATATCAAATTACATAATTATTATGACTTAACAATAAAACTAACCAGAAAAAATATCATCGAAGACAATTTTCGTTGTTTCATATCATTATCTTACGTGGCAAAGTTGAAATCCAAAAGCCATGTTGAGATAGAACTTCTTAAGTCAACAATTACACTTTTTAAGATTAGCACTTATCGCCTAAGTCACAGTATTCCCAGTGATTCCTCAGCTTGACACAGTTATGAAACTGGCCATAAATATAAGGGACACTTCACACGTAACTAGGGCATCACCGACTGATACATTTGGACGTCTCGCGCCGTAAAATTTGTCGTAAAACCGTCCTGAGTGCCCTTTAGCGAGCCCCTGTCCTACCGTCTGGAAAGTGAGGAGTGATCAAGAAGTCTTATTCTTTAACGTAACGAACTAAACTCGTTGAGAAGCTCGACGTCGAGGTGCCAAATTTCATCACCATGAATGCAGCCATAAGATGTCCACGTCTGAACATAGGCCTACCCTTTAGACTTCCATGAGTACCTGTTGGAAGCGACCTGCATCCAGCGTTTTCCGGCGACCATTATTAGGGGTCTGTCCATCTTGTAGATGGACTATGCTGCGCTTGCCGGTCCGTGGTCTCCACTCGAGCACTTTTTGATACCATGCCATATGCTCCTCATGCTGTGACCTGCCCAATGCCTTTTCAACTTGCTAATCAGGTGTGCCGCATTGGTGACTTTAGTTACGTCTACGTATCTCCTCATTTCTGATTCGATCGCGTAGAGACACCTTGAGCATAGCCTTCTCCATTGCTCGTTGAGCAACTTTGAGCTTTGAGAGGAGGCTTATAGTGTAGACCACGTTTCGGTGCCGTAAGTCATCACTGGTAATACACATTGATTGAAGACTTTCGTCTTGAGGCATTGAGGTATATTGGATGAAAAGACATCGCGTAGTTTCCCGAACCCTGCCCAACCGAATCAAGAGACCGGATGGTATGTCCCTAATTCCGTGGAAGCAGGGACGAGTGCTGGTGTGGGATGCCACCTGTGTCGATACACTAGCACCGTCCCACCTCCACGGTACTTCTACAGAAGCAGGAGCGGCAGCTGAAGCGGCCGAAAAATTGAAAAACGCCAAATACAGAGGTCTCGGCTCTGAATACCTGTTCTTACCATTCGGAGTCGAGACCTTAGGTCCGTGGGGCCCCAGCGCAAACAACCTTGTAAAAGAGATCTCCAAGCGACTGGTAGATACAACTGGAGACCGAAGAGCTGGCAGCTTCCTCGCTCAACGCATCAGCATTGCGATACAGCGAGGAAACGCTGCCAGCGTCTTTGGGACCATGCCTCGGGGGTGCCCTTTTTTAAATATAGTCTAGTTTTTAAGTTAGTTATTATTTTAGTTAGTTATTTTGTTTTTGGTATTGCGTAATGTTATATTTTTAAATAAATTATTATGTATGTTTGTATGTAAAGTTAAATAAAATAATTAACTGTATGTCGCATCTGTAAATTTTGACCAAGTTGAATGGGTAACATAAAATAATCGTCTTGTGTTAAATAAATTATTAAGAATATAGTATTGGCCACAAATCTTTTCAAGTCCAATCTTTTCAATCTGTGTCCATTCCATGGTTTTCCTCGCTCTTCCCTGACAGCCTCTAATGACAAGGGTCCCGTTATTGGGATCTCAAAAGAAAATTATATCTGTCACAACCTCGCAGGCCTCGGTCCGCTTTGAAATTGTTCCAAACGCAACTAATACGTGAAAGTAAATTAGACATCTGTGTATACAGGGTGGTCGGAAATTGACCGTATATATTTGAACCAGTGATTGGTCGGGTATGCGCGACTGAAAACTCGTGTTAATTTTTTTCCCGGAATTATCAAGTAACAAAAATGAAAATCTGAAAATATTTCCCAGTCTTTTGTACTCCAGCTCTTAGGCTAAGCGCGCACTACGATTTTTTGTCGCGCGACACGATTTTAAAATAGCGATGTCCATAGTGATTTTTTCATCATAGTGCGCGCGATGACATATAAACCCTAAGGCTAAGCGCGCACTACGACTTTTTGTCGTGCGATACGATTTTAAAATAGCGCTGTCCATACTGATTTTTTCATCATAGTGAGCGCGATGACATATAAACCCTTACGTTGCATTTCTGCGACAAAATTATCGCACGACAAAAATCGTAGTGCGTTCTTAGCCTTAATCAACCGCGTAGCATCCCAATGTCGAACGATTGCAGATGCGTATGCGCCAGCTAATGGGGCTAGCGTACGGAACGTAAGGTAGGTATAACAGTGCGCATTGACCTGAAAAGCGATGAAACATTTGGCTCCCAAAAGGTGAATAATTAACATTTTCAGGATATATTTTACAGGGGTTTTCTGAACGTGGCACTGGATTTTTGAATTCATGTGCTCTGCCTACCCCTCTTGGGAATACAGGCGTGCGAATATGTATGTATGTATGTTTTCTGAATCGTATACTCGACGACTGGTTAACATATTTACGGTCAATTTCCTGCCATCCTGTATAAATACATAAAATAAATGTTTATAAAAATGAATTCCTATTTCTCTTGCTCACGATATCACGCATGAGAGGATGAATCGCTTCAGAAATTTTTATTTTATGTGTTTGATATTTTTAGGAAGAGGATCGTATAAAATAAAATTGCGCGGAAAGTTTGAAAATTTAAAAATACCCGTTTTACATACAATTACATACAAGCAAGTCAAACATAAGTTTCTTCACAAAAACAAGTATAAAATCAAAATGTGACTTAAAAAATAAAACTATAAGAATTCTTAACAACCATATTAATTTTTGTAATGATTTTTTGACGTATTTTATGGCGTTTGATATCATTGACAGAATTTGTGCAGAAAAAATTGTTTATTACACTTTTTTATTTCTTAATTAGTGATATCAATTAAAATTCAAAATTTACAATTAACAGAGTACATCGTCTGTCAGGTTAGCTAGTTCCTAATAAACGTACCAAGGATGGAATTTAATGTACCGTCAAATAAATATCCTAATCTACAAGCTTTTTACAGTAAATTAAAAATTCGAAAAAGGTCAACAATTCTGCAATTTTATTTCATGTCGGGCAAGTTCGTCGAAAAATATTACAAAACCATTTTATTTTCTCTTTATGTTCACTATGTTCTATATTTCTATGTTATATTGATTTACTTTACTTTTTGTCTACACTAGTAACAACGTCTAAGTCCCCAACCGATAGCAACTCGTCAGTGGAAAGGAAAAAACGCTAAAGCGCCAGGTATCTACATGGCGCTTTAGCGTTTTTTCCTTTCCACTGACGAACTGTTATTTAGATTTTGCTAATCTAAAAACGTCTCGTTTCAATGCACTATCCAGAAATTGGATACTAAAATCCTAGCTTTTGTCTGTCACTATGCAAATTTTATGGATCACTGCAGATACTCCGAATACGAGACTTAATCGGGGTAAAGGCGAGCTCTCATGAAGACTATAGCAAAGTAAATCAAGTAAAGATTAATTTTATTCAATAGGTACAGCAAAAACTCGAGTCTCAATCAGTGAATGATAGCAGCCAAAGGGTCAATCAAAATTAAATTATTAAATTGCAAGGACAAACTGAGCAAGTACTTTGACTTCGCTAATGAGGTCACCGCTATGTGGGATGTGGATTCGACTATCATTGTACCGATAGTCGTCTCAGCGAATGTTCTCATAGCAAAGAGTCTCGACCAACATCTTAGAAGACTTGCTAGACGGTTGGCTCAAGGGCTTGATGCAAAAGGCGGTGCTACTTGACACGGCGCGCATCGTCAGGAGGTTTGTCAGTCCGTACCCCTAACTAGTAGACTGGGTGTTGTTCCGACGGCACCCTAGGCTAAGTTTTTATAATATTTGTATTTTGTATATTTTATTACTTTCGTATTTATTGTAAAAATCTACCTAAGGTCGAAATAAACATACAGGCTAGCAACCCGTCACTATTTGGTACGCATTTACCTATTGTATTCAACTTAAAACCTAATTAATAATGATTATAAAACTAGCTACGTAACGTGAAATAGTAATGATTTTGCTGTTGTAAGATTTCGCGTGCTCTGCATACAGTATTACCAAACTAAGAATGCTCCACTATATACCTGCGTAATAGATCAGTTTTGTGGCGCGGGAATCTTCAATCTACCAATTATAAAATAGATTTTTTTGCGCGCTGAACACCTGCGTTGTGATTGGTTATTGATTGAAGTCTCAGACAGATGACTCATGACAGATGTCTAGCACCCCAGCGCCAAATGCGTCGAGTAGTCGAACTAAAGTGTGTGCATAGCAAGCAAAATTGTGCCCAGAGCGTTTGTAAATAAAGTTCAATATAGATAAATTACTCGTTCGGCTACTCTCGGATATCGTTCTGCGCTTCTCGGCGCAGACGGTAACAGCCGATGTGACTTATTTACTTGGGAATACTGTACCCCATTTGGGAATATAAGGGTGTATGCATTGTAGGTACTGTATATTCCTTTCGCACCAGTGTGCTCGGACCTTAAAACCACATAGAAATACGTGACTTTTTATGCAACACAGTTCATGTTTTGTTAGGAATTTTGTTGCGATCCCCCACGAGATAAACCTCTAGAGGGTGATTAGGAATAAAATAACTTTTTTACGTTATTTATTCATGACTCTTTCAACACGAGGAACTTTTTATCAGTAGAGCCAGTTTTAAACTTTATAATGGTTAGGTAGACATTACGCAGTTAGTAAGTACCTACTTCTCTTTGTACATAATACACAAGCATACATATCACATCACGCCAGTTATCCCTAATAGGGTAGGCAGAGCACACTAAACGTTAAGTAGTCAAAACTATGACCATTTCACGTTCTGCAAATACGTCTAGCATAATTATAGGTTTAAACATGCCTGTAGCCCAAAACATAGGTACCTAAACCTATTTCCTATCACTGTTATAGGGAGCGTTCAAGTATTACGTAACGCAATTTTTGAAGATTTTCGACCCCCCCTCCCCCCTATGTAACGCGCCGTAACGTTTT
>BHDV01004211.1:112403-133480 GCA_005406045.1 Adoxophyes honmai | reverse complement strand
CCCCCCACCTTTTATAATCTTGCCAAGTTAACTGCCAACCACTTTAAGCTTCGATAAAAACTGAAAAATTGCCAGAAAGTAATAAAACCTAACACCATTCTTCACGCTTTTAATTTGTGTGAAAGCTGAAAAGAAAACGAACAAATCCTAACAAAGAACAAACCAAAATAGAGAATGCAAATAGCACTCGCGAAACAATGCGCGGTGTCAACGCGGCGGCTGGCTTAAGGGGACGCTGGACCTGCGAAAATCAAAATCACAATTCTATAAAGCCGAGGATACACTAGGGGGCAAAAGTCCCACGACATTGTATCGGTGACATGTTGAGCCAAGACGGCCGATTTCGCCTGACATTGTCTGGCGACATAGCGTGACTTATATCTGCGTAATTTACAACGCGCGATATGTCGAGTGTGGATTCGGCTGTAAACAATTTACCAGAAATACCACTAATTGCGAATTGTTATGTGGTCCAATTGTATATTTATCTGAGTCTTAATTACGAATAGTGGCAGGTTGACGAGGAGGCGAAGTGCTGTATGACGACTCCTTAGTCTGTAATGATGCCACTGCGGAAAATTTGGAGAAACCGCAACATTTATATTTATAACTTACATATACCTCGCACGACTAGATAACTTACATTATGAACAACAACTCCCCGTGTGGTGCCGGGTTAGAATAGTACCTTCCCTTTCTTCCCGTGGGTGTCGTTAGAGTCGACTCTGGGAAAGGGTTAGTGTATTGTGGGCGATGGGCTAGCAACCTGTCACTGCAATATCACATGTAACCATCTGGTTACCCTGAAATTGCTAAACGTGGCACTGGATTTTTAAATTCATGTGCTCTGCCTACCCCTCTTGGGAATACAGGCGTGAGAATATGTATATGTATGACATGTATGTATGTATGAACAACAACATTTGTTCTACAAGTTTTAACATTACTCAATGCATGAAATAAAAATGATTTTTCAAGCATTTATTGTAGTGTCGTGACATTTGTAAGTCTATAACATTAATGATAGGTTACCTGTCGCTTAAGAGGGCGCACACATTTTTTACGAACGTAATATAAGATCAGGCGGGGGAAGAGAAACTCAGGGGCAGGGCAGGGGTAAGAGGCACCACAGACCATAACTCGTCGAGTTATGAGTGAGTATGGTCTGTAGTGCCCTCTTATCCCTGCGTTTCTCTTCCCCCACCTGACCTTAGTGGTTTTGGACCAATGTTTAAAAAATCGTGAAATGTAAATTAACTCATATTTAGCCATGAAAAAAATATGGTTAGACTAAACATATTCTGTAAATTTACAATAAAATTGTTTCATTTGTAATTACATTAAAATCAATGAGAAAAAAAATAAAGTAATGGTTCAACTTTGAAATTATGTAAAATGATATTTGAATAATAAAAACCAATAATTTGATTCATGTTAATCCGTTAATCCCTAGTAGACTATATTGTCTATCAGATAATAACAAGTTTATATCGTTTATGGTAAATTTTAATGGAAAATTTTCAAGTGAAAGACAGCTCTGACGCGTATTTTTGTGAAAACCCTTCAACAAATTGGCTAAGTAAAAGAAATATGTGTTGCTAATAAAATATTTTTTTCCGTTAATCCCTAGAAAAAGAGTTTATTTATATGTTACAGTAGTTTTTCTTTAAAAACTTAAGGATTTATAGCTTTCTAAAGCATTTGAAAAACATCAAAATCACCGAATTTTGTTTGCACGCTCTTAAATGAATTATGCCTTAATCTATTTCTTCTTCTTCGCCTCTTACGACATCCATAGAAGAAATTATGAGGTGTTATTCTAAACCCGACACCACTCGGCAAATTTAATTTAATTTACATACATACATACATTTAATTTAATACATACATACATTTAATTTAATTTACATACATACATTTAATTTAATTTACATACATACATTTAATTTAATTTACATACATACATTCTGTTTTAATGAGTGGAGAGACCCATGTTTCTCTTTCTTTCTTTCAAATGCACCCTTAGTATGGCTATACGCGCAAGTTTCATAAAATTTTGATTGTTGTCAGTCTGGTTGGAAAGTATTTTGTGCATTTGTGTCAAACGTTGTACATTTACAATACCTACCTAAGTTTAACAGTGACAGTAACATTCATTGTGGCTATAGACATTCGCAATATCCGAGGGATCGCGGGTGCGTTGCCGGCTACAGGAAATTTAAAAGGAAGGAAGGCGTAGAAACGCATCGATTGGTTTTTAACGCATACTTATTTTCAGTGTTAATTATTGCACGAGGTATTCTCGTCAAGACGGAAATAATAATTTTAAAGCACTAAGACCCACGTTTTTATTTAAAAACAGCGAAAAACGTTATGTTTGTAATGTGTGTATTTAATTTTATGAAATACGTCTTGGACCAAAAATACAGCTGTGTAGTAGCGTCGGGTTTAAAATAACATCTCTCCGTTTCTTCCGTGGATGTCGTAGGAGGCGACTAAGGTAAATTTTAGGCGACAGACTAGAATCCTGTCGCTATTGTACCTCTTAACTAACCTAAAGATACGCTAAAAGTGGTTGCGAAACGTAAAATAATCATGATTTTGACTTAGCAACGTTTCGAATGCTCTGCCTACCCCATTTGGAAATACAGGTGTGTTGTACGTAAATGTGAAAATTAAGCGTTAGTGTAGTTGTAGTTAGTTAGTGTTGTATGTAGCGTATGTGGATGAAGCGAACGAGGTGAAGCAATTATACGTTATAATGAAATGACTATCGTAAATCCCTACTAATATCCGTACCAATATATAAATGTGAAAGTGTGTTTGTTTGTTTGTCCGTCTTTCACGGCTAAACGGAGCGATGGATTGACGTGATTTTATAGGTAGAGATAGATTTGCTAAAATGAGGGGTGGAAGTTTTCAATGTAGAAAGCTATAAATTGGTATGTGTGCTATCTCTTCTGTGATACCCCGAATTTAACGCGAGCGGAGCCGCGGGCAAAAGCTAGTTATCTTATAAAACATTTTTCACTAACGCTATTTAAAAAACTTGCAAGGCATCAACTTTGCCCTTAAACAAAGTTACCCGACTGTCCGAGTATTGTAGCTCGTAGCACGCGTTGCTACGACAGTGCTACGGCGTAGCTCGGCGTAGCCGCACGCCGCTCAGAGCCGAGCGCTCACGGAAAAACACGAAAATACTCGAAGTGCTGACTCAAAAAGTTATTTAGTCTCACTAAAATTTCTAACAAGTTCGGTTTGAGTTTTTATAAGTTGTAAAGAAATATATTGTAAAAAGTGTAAATAAAAACTTTTTTAATTAGTGATGACTTTTAAATAAAATAATTGAAAATGAGTGTAGATTTGTTAAATCTGTTGCAGTTTGAAACGAAGACAGTGAGAACTAAAAGTAAGTTTCGTTTATTTCTGTTTAAAATATGTAAGGAGGTTTATATCTTGGTTGTTAAGCGCCGAGAATAATAAAAACAATGTAGGTTAAAGTAATATTTCCTTATCGCCATTTTAAACCAGTTTCTAAAAAGAAGGGTTACTTTGACACCAATGACTGTATGAGAGTGTGTCTTTAGCAGTGTAGCTCTCAAATGGTTTGATTTTTTCATTCGACTTCCATTTGCTTGCATACATACTTACGTACAATCACGGCTACATTCTCAAATAGGGTAGGCAAAGCACACAAAACGTGACATAGACAAAACCACGATTAAGACTATTCGCTTCGCAGCCACTTCTAGCATAATTTTAGGTTTGAAAACAGATGGATGAGATCGTATAATAGTGACAGCTTGCTAGCCTGTTGCTTACAACATACCTAAACCTATTTCCTTAGTCGCCCCTTACGACATCCACGGAAGAAATGGAGAGGTTATTCTAGACCAGATATCACACTGACAATTATCACATGTAACATAAGATAAACCTTCAAAACTTAACGACACAAGTTTCAAGCTCAGGCACCCTAATGACCTAAACTTAGCAATAAAATACAGAAATACCAATAAACATTGTAAGGACCTTCGTTGTTTTTATTGACTCATTAATACTTATCTATCATCTGATTCGTCTGATTAAACGAGGTGCTCATAACTTCACGACATTAAGAAGTATCACGGTCATTCAAGGTTAGGTATTTAATGGGATTTCAATACTATCTGAATCACTGACTGAGTAACTGACTAAAACCAGCCAAGTTTCTCGTACCAAAAAATCCAAAAAAAAAAAACACTTTTTTTTGTACGCTGTGAATATTTAAAGTGTCTATTTGTTGCCGTTATTTGTATCGACCCAAAAACACCAAAAAAATCACAATTTTAGTTAGAAGCCCCTCTTAAATATTAATTTTATTATTTTTTTCGTATTTATTTGTTGTTATAGTGGCATCACACACATCACGTGTGAAAATTTCAACGTTTTAGCTATCACCGTTCTTGAGAAACAGCATGGTGACATATAAAATAAAATCACTGAACATAATTGATAAAGAAATTACTATCATAAAAGTTGACAAGTTGCTTATTTAAACCACATAAGCTCGCAATTGAGGGCATTAAATAATGTTCCATTTATTTGATAAATGTAACATCTGATTTATTATTTAAATCTGCTTCTGCAAGCCGAAATTCTTGAATATCTCGACTAGTCAGACTGGAATTCGGGCGACTTAAAAAGATAACAGAGAAATATGAGCAGTGTTTAAGTCACAGGAAGAAAATTGTAAAAGCTTTACAGGAAATACCGAGATATTACTTTGTATTCTGTGGTTGTTGGAGACAATAGAATGACTGGCTTAAAATGTAATGATACATTATTTTGGATTCAACCAAACAAGAATGTAATTTACGAACAATACGTTATAAGTTATAAAATTACGGTATAATATAAAGTACGCAGAGCACACAAAATGTTATGCATAATCAAAACCGTGACTATTAACGGTTTAGTAGACACTTGAAATATTTTTTATATGGAAAAAACGGGTAACAGTAACCTACTCCAAGGTTAGATGTTATTCTCGTTTCTTTTAATAGACTCTTAAGAAACCTAGAAAACCCATTCTGTTTTTAATTCCAACATATTAAAAAAGCGCAAAGATAACTACTAAGTATTTTAATATAACTACACTTAAAAAAAAGCACATCCGAGGCATCGTCCCGAAGACGCTGACAGCGTTACCTCGCTGAATCGCAATGCTGATGCGTTGTCGAAGAAGGTGCCAGCTCTTCGGTCCTAATTATATCCGCTAGAAACTAAAAACTAAACTACATCTGGAAGAAACCCTTTCTATTTGAGACCTACAGTGCCTTGGACAAACAGTCGCACCCACACACAGACAATGACGTCAAACTTATAGCAGACCTTTTTGGGTCGGGGTTAAAAATACGACTACACACACTAGGCAGATACGATATCTGTAACTGAAAGGATATATCTGTCAATATCGCTCCCTGTATAATTCAATGAGCTAACACACATAGCGCAGATTTACCGACAAGTATCTGTTGGCAGCGACTCATGGAAAGATGGCATTTATACGGAGATCTGGGGGCACGGCAGTGCCCCCACCAAGTCGAGCGCGAAGCAAACACTGCCGTACCATCCTTTACTGGAACCATTTCGCCGCATTTTCAGGCCCCTATTTGGGAATCTCTGAATAGTACTAGGACGCTGAAATTTTCGTCATCTAGTAAGCTATAATCACACACTTGAATTCCAAAATTTCAAGTCTGTAGGTATTTTACTTCCGAAGTTAAGCGAAAGCAAAGTTTCGCATTTTCGACACTCACTCACTCACTCAATCACTCACTCACTCATGATCATCAAAATAGAACTAGTACTTCCCATAAACTTAGAGAGCTGAAATTTGGTACAGAGTTAGAGTTTAATGGCCACATAAGGGGAAAATTATAAAAACTGGGATAATCAAAGATCTGGAGGACTTGGTGACCTTGATTGAAATTGGTTTAGAAAACACAAGAGCCCAACCGAACTATAAGAAATCGACAAACCGCCCTTACAAAAAACATTCAACGTTTCTACAAAAAGAAGTGAAATCCCATCAAAATATTCTGTAAAAAAACTAGCCAAGTCTCGATAAAAAGTAATGAAATCTAGAAAAAGTCGTGCTAAGTCTAAGGTTCCTTACTGCGGTTTCTTTATTATTATAGGTAATGTTGTGTGACTTGGCCGTTGAACACTCTTTATTATACCAATATCAGTATGTGCTATTATCTTGCTTCACAAACAAAGGTAGTTACAACAAAATTGACTTGTGCCCACTAAAGTGTAAATAATGTTCAACGGCCAAGTCACACAACGTTACCTATAATAATAAAGAAACCGCAGTAAGGAACCTTAGACTTGGCACGACTTTTTCTAGATTTCATTACTTTTTATCGAGACTTGGCTAGTTTTTTTACAGAATGTTTTTGATGGGATAAAATATTACAGTATTTGCTTAGTCTGTGACAATTTGATGGCAGATAAAATACCATTCTTTCCAAATCTATCTGACAGTAATTATTTACGCATAATACATACATATACAACTCTAAATTTTTATCTGACGGAAACTTATAATTAAAAAAAAAAATGTAATTCGTAATCTATCAAAATCGCGGAACATACATGGGGGAGATTCGGTTATAGCAAGGGGTGGTCTATCACTGGACTTTCGATTGAAAATATTTCTCCTGATACCCTGTATATTCCCCTTAAACAATCTTAGAACGATACAACACTAGTAGTGGCTAATAAATATCTATTTTTTATCATAAAAGGCAATAAGATAACGTCTTACGATATAATTTATTAACGCATGGTCCCATTATACCATTTTGCGCTGTTGGTTTACTGCTCGTGAATCAAAAATCACCTTATTCTGTTGATTGTAAAGTCGATATTGTTCTCGTATGTATTCACGGACATCGGACGTCAATATTTGATAGGTGGCATTGAGTTTACACAAAAGGGGACATTTCTGACATATTGTACTAAGTTGACATGTTACATGGAAATTTAAAAAACAGGGTACAGTTATAGGGGTCAGTTAGTGTTAGTTATACTCTGGCGGTTTAAGTACTTAACTAAATGTAAACAAACTTCAGTTGTCAGATTTGACAGGTTAATAAGATTGTCCCGTGTGGTGCCGGATCCCGTGTGGTGCCGGGTTAGAATAGCACCTCCCCCTTTCTTCCCGTGGGTGTCGTAAGAGTCGACTCTGGGAAAGGGTTAGTGTATTGTAGGCGATGGGCTAGCAACCTGTCACTGCGATATCACGTTTAACCATCTGGTTACCCTGGAATAGCTTAACGTGGCACTGAATTTTTGAATTCATGTGCTCTGCCTACCCCTCTTGGGAATACAAGCGTGAGGATATGTATGTATGTATGCATAAGATTATGTTTACTACCCGCAATTTATCGGATGTTCCAATAGTATAGCAAAGGAATCTTAATTTATTGATCTGATGGACGTTAGCGTTCTAATTCCGATTGTTTCTGGTGTACCTGAACTTAGGCAACAACAGAACATTTTTGATTTTTTTGCTTCCTGTTCCTGAGGTATTTGAACATTCGTAAAAATATGGGTAATAGTAAACATAACCTTGTCATCCTGTCAAATCTGACAACTGACAAGACACGCGCATGACGCATGTGTACGCGCTTCAAACGAGATTTAAACACAACCTAGTAATCCCAAGCACGTGGGATGATCGTGAAACGCGCGCCTACTGCGCGTATACGCGTAGAGACAACGATACAGACGCGTTGTAAGCAAAGAGCGCGTTTTTATTAAATTTTACGCGTATTTGAATCTATACCAAACGCAAAAATTTACATCTACGGCGCGCATTCTTAAAACCCCACGTCATCTGCGCGTTTTAAATACCCCGTCTGCTAGGGGCCTTAGTGGAGAGATTCCGGGAAGGGATAACAATAGAATGACGTTATCCTTTAGAAAATTTGTACATTCTATTTTTTTTACGTAATGCAATTGTTGGCTATTTAACTTTTTTTTATTTACTATCTGACCCGGCGTCCTATTAGGTGGTACTAAGTTCGCCAGGTCATTATAGGTAACTTAGTATAACTCGATACATAACATAAAACATTATAATCACGCCTATATTCCCAAATGGGTTAAACAGAGACAAAACGTGGTATCGACAAAACCATGATTATGACTTCAGGCTTCGCAGGCACTTCAACCATAATTTTAGTGTACTATTAAAACAATTAATTAATTATTATTGCGTTGGTTTGGGCATGTGGAGAGAATGGATCAAGCAAGGGTATCTAAGCAAATTTACAAGGGAAGTGTGTTGGGGCAAGTCAGTCGAGGGCGCCCTCGAAGAACGTATATCGACCAGATCGGCGATGTGCTAAAGGGAAGCCAAAGTAAGAGTACCCGAAACCGTCGAGCGTGTATGACGAGAGTGATGAATGTTAGTGAAGCGAAAGAAGTATGTCAAAATAGAAGCGAATGGCACTCTGTTGTCTCTGCTTACCCCGCAGGGAATAAGGAGTGACGGTTATGTATGTATGTATGTATTAAAACAAATGGAAGAGGTAGTATACCAGTACCAGACTAGCCTGTCGCCTAAATTCTACCTAAACCTCCTTAGTCACCTAGGCTTTAATTACTTAGTACCTAATATAACAGGATTACGTCATAATTACAAGTATTTGTATTCCATGATTCGTTGATCGACTCACATCGGCTCCAAAGCATTACATCAATGTTTTATTCACGCGATCAATACCATAACCCGGGTACCATCGAGTCAGTCGCCAGAACAACATGACAACATTGTACACGAAGCATCGTTTTCGAAGAATGGCTAAAGATTTTGCACATGTTTTATTAGGTTGGAAGTCAAAGTTTGACAGAGTTGTAGCGACGAATTTTATCGACTATCGATGAGTGACAATAATAGACATAAAGCGTATTATAAAACCGCGATTAGAAAGGGATTCGAGAGTACCGTTAGCACAATTGTACTTAATAAATGATTAAGTACAATTATAAACCAATATGTGATATCTTCATAAATCCAGACCTTATAGATTAAAGAATTAATAGCTGAATATGATTTGCATACTTGAACTCTATTCTCGGTAAATACTGTAATTTTTTTAATCAAAAATTGTAATATCCTGACAAATCTGTCACTAACCACATTATTTCGCATTATCAAATTGCCGTAGCTGTTCAAAAATACATAAATAAAAAAATATTTAAAATTCTTTAAAAACGCTACAGGTTTAAAAAAGTAACTCTATTTGATCTGAAGTATTATCTCTAAATGCTAACGGAAATCAATAGAAAAACGCTACATAATTTGATATTTTTTCCATGCTTTAGAAATTCATTGTACCAAAATAACAATTTACTTTTTCTGCATACTCTACCACTGACAATGTCATATCATGCATTTAGTTCAAAAATGACATAATCAATCCCTTTCTAAACGCGGTTTGATAATAGTTCTCTATGGATCTTATAATTATAAAAATGAATCCCTATTTTTCTTGGTAAGCGGTATCACGCGTGAAAGTCTGGACAGATTATGGAACCTAATTCTTTTTATGTTTTTATTGCCAAGAGGTTATTTTTTAATGTTTGATAAGTTGGCCTGTCGTCTGAAATATACCTTAACATCCACAAAAGAAATGGAGAAGTGTCACACTAAACTCGACTTGGCAAATTATCTCTGTCAACCATATCAAAACCTTATTTTCCGTCATCCCAATTACATATATTTATGTTTACGCGGGACTTAATCACGGTATTTTTTAATTACCTCTCGACGTTTCGGCCGCGTTACAGGGACCGTGGTCACGAGTTGACTGAATCACGAAAGTTTAAAACAGTATCCCAATTACAATTCAACGCATGTTCAATGACAGGATGTATAAACATATAAAGCGTACATATGGAAGTGAAACAAATGGACGGATCGGGTGCGACGGCCGTGGCCGGTAATCATCCGGCTGACCTGTACGCGACAGGATCTGTTTAATTAACATAATTAGCTGAAATAACAGGCCTTCGGAAGTGATAAAATGATTGGATAAAAACAGAACTACTCTTGGATTGAAGGATGTAGTTTGACGTCGATGGCTCTGTATGTTTCTCGTGTGCCCTGCCTACATCATTTGGAAACTTAGGCGTGATTGTATGTATGTATGTATGAATAGTAACAAATTAACGTGAAACGTAACGCGAAGAGTCGCGAAGAGTTTTGTCTATTTTTTTTTGTTTTAGAAGAGGAAATAATTCAAGTTTGCTAGCTGTCGCCTAAGCCACCTCAACTTATTTCCTTAACCGCCTCTTACAAATTACACCCAGTGGAAGAAATTGAAAGGTGTAATTTTTAAGCTGACTAGAAACTATTTTGTGGCCCTGTCAAATGTACATACATACATACATATTCTCACGCCTGTATTCCCAAGAGGGGTAGGCAGAGCACATGAATTCAAAAATCCAGTGCCACGTTTAGCAATTTCAGGGTAACCAGCTGGTTAAACGTGACATTGCAGTGACAGGTTGCTAGCCCATCGTCCACAATACACTAACCCTTTCCCAGAGTCGACTCTTACGACACCCACGGGAAGAAAGGGGGAGGTGCTATTCTAACCCGGCACCACGCGTTCAAATGTGACTTCGGTAAAAGGGATACGTAAGTTAATACTTTATTGCACAAAAAAAACTAACAAGATGGTGACGTACTAGGGTGAACTTATTCCTTAAGGGATCTCTTACAGACAAAAATGTCCGAAGTAAGTAATCGCGAAGCTATATTCGCCAGAAGATCCTAGATACTATTAATCTGCCTTAATATTGGCGTATTCTCTTATATTAGATTCCTGAGGAAATATGCAGACATGATATTTTAATATCGAAATTAAAATAGTGATTGGCATGGCATTGAATAGCTTGTTCGCTAGCTTTTATAGAAATTCTTTAGATAACCTAACATAAAATATTACAAACCTCCCACCGTTGTAGTAAATTGTAAATTTCAATAAGTATTTCAAAACTGAACGTGAAGCGTTTCGTATGCTCTACCTGTCCCCATTTCGGAAATGCAGGCTTGATGTATGAATCAATTTGTCACTATTTCATGGCATTTCTGCAAAAATATTGCTTACATGTATTAATTCTTTATGTACTCAAAAATAACTTAGTCACGAAGTTCTTTGAGCGTCGGAGCCCATAATTTCAAATTGAATTTTGCACGCGAAGCGACTAGTCTCTAAGACTTGGCTAAAAGTCGTCACTTCTACGGCTAAGTCGCTAGATTAACAACGCTGAGGGAAACCGTACGTCTAGTGTGTTCAATTCGATGGTGCAGTCGTTAACGAATTCGTTTGCGAGTTGTCGCGGAATGTATGGAGACTTGTCGACCGTGGCAGTTGTGCAAACGTTCCGCTGGCGGCGCTGTCTTGCTTTCCATACAATTTTGCGACAACTCGCAAACGAATTCGTTAACGACTGCACCATCGAAATGAACACACTAGACGCTCCGAGTTTCGTTTCGTCGCGTTTGAGTCGTATGGGTGTGCAGTTACTAACTGATTTGTAATTGTAATTACTAATCAGTTCCATCACTTTTGAGTAGCTCTATGCGAGAAAGGATTCATAGTTCAAACGTCAAATAGACTAAGGGCCGATTTTTCAATCACCAGATAAAACTTATCTGTCCGATAAATGTTGGCTGTCACTTTTCTTTTATATGACGCGAAAAAAGGATAGCAATATTTTTAACTGGCAGATAAATTTATCTGGTGATTGAAAAATCGGCCCTAAAATCCATCTAAGATTATTTCTGCTAGGTACGCTTTTTCGTAACTTTGTCGTGTGGTGTCAGGATAGAATAACACCTCTCCATTTCTTCCGTGGATGTCAAAGTCAAAATCAAAGTCAAATAATTTAATGTAAGAGGCGACTAAGGAATTTTCCTTAGTAAACCTTTTAGGTTTAGGTATGCTTTAGGTCAGGGGTTCCCAATCTTTTCCAGCCCGCGGCGCACCCACGAGTTTAGGATTCTGTCACGGCGCCCTACTCTGTGTAACTAAGTATTTGAAAAATATACTGAACAAATAGGCTCAGATAATGGTAGTATTTAAGTTGAGAGGAATAAAAATGAAAATATGTATGTGTATAAATATGAAAATGGTTTCGGATAGTGATAAATAATCGACTTACCGCGGCGCCTCTCTTTACCTTCTGCGCCGCAGAATCTGCGGCGCCCCAGGGCGCCGCGGCGCACAGTTTAGGAACCCCTGCTTTAGGTGACAGGCCAACAACCTGTCACTATTATACCTCTTCCATCTATGCAAACCTAAAATTACGCTATAAGTGTGCTCTGCCTGCCCCCATTTGGGAACACAGGCGTGATTGTATGTATGTATCTAATGATTTCTGTAACGCTATTTCGTAACCAATCAGCGTATCGGTATTATATGTAATTTACAAATGCCCCTGAATATACAGCGCCTATCGGGCACTGTCCATTACTGTAATAACATAGTATACCGTGACATTGAATCCGCTCGAATCCATTATTCAACTAACCTCCCGTTTAAACATTGTGTACTTGGCGTACCTATTTAGTGGTATTTAGTAAGTATTTAAAAAAGGAAGTTTGGCCATTTTTAGGGCTCCGTACCCAAAGGGTGAAAACAGGACCCTATTACTGAGACTTCGCTGTCTGTCCGTCTGTCCGTCTGTCACCAGGCTGTATCTCACGAACCGTGACAGCTAAAGGGTTGAAATTTTCACAGATGATGTATTTCTGTTGCCGCTATAACAACAATAAGGGGGCTCCCATACAAAAAACATGTTTTTTTGCTGTTTTTGGTACGGAACCCTTCTTGCGCGAGTTCGATCGCACTTGGCCGGTTTTTTTCGGTTTCTTTTTGTCTGTGTCAAACTACGTCCCATCTCTATTCTCTTTCTCTCTCTTTGTTTGAAAGGTTAAGAGGGGAAAGGCTTAAGGGAGAAATCGGTCTTTACATTTTAACACATTTTTTGTAAGATGTCTGTAATTAGTTTTGTTTTTAGTACATTAAATTGTTTACCTATACCTACATAGGTACTTTTACATACATAAAATCACGCCTGTATTCCCAAACGGGTAGGCAGAGCACACAAAACGCTATATAGACACAACGATGACTATTTCATGTTTTGTGGCCACTTCCAGGTCTTGCTTTTTAGGTTTTGAGGTTGCAGGTACAATAGTGACAGGTTGCTAGCCTGTTGCCTAAAGTATACCTCAACCTATGTTCTTAGTTGCCGCTTACGACATCCACGGAAGAAATGGAGAGGTGTCATTCTAAACCCGACACCACACGGGTACTTTTAGTTTTACTCACACTCAGACTATTTCACGCATCCTAGCCCCTTGCACAGCCTGTAGTATGCTAGATTCCTACATATTTTTAAGGTTTTAAGTTGACAGGTTGCTAGCCTGTCACCTAGAGCCTTCCTTAGTCGCCTCAACATACATACATACATATTCTCACGCCTGTATACACCCCATGAGGGGTAGGCAGAGCACATGAATTCAAAAATCCCGTGCCACGTTTAGCAAGCTCAGGGTAAACAGATGGTTAAACGTAATAAAAGTAAACGTAGCGTGTATGTCGCCTCAACGACATCTATTAAAAAAATGGAAAGGTGTTAATCTAAGCCCGACACCACAGGGAACCAATGTTGTTGTCCCAAAACACATCGCATTAATCTCGATATAAAGACGAATATAATTATTATAATAGTCGTGTTATTTCTCTAAACATAGGCTTTGCTTTTCACACAAGCCCAATACTGATAGGGAACGTCACACACAACGAACGAATACTTGTGGGTAATTCTTGAGACTCCTAATTCCCTGGCATATCATAATAATTATAATTTTTGACTTAGTATAGACAAATTGATAGAAAGTGATGCCTATTCAAGGGACATTATTACGTATTCAATTAAAATCGTTCTTAGTTACAAATAGGTCGATATTTTTTAAGAATTACCCTTGTGCATCCTTTTGCCAACGAGGGTAAAAAGGCAAACTCCCACACATTCGCAGAACAGATTAGCGTCAGTCGGCATTAGCGCAGGTGGGGCCAAATCGCTCGTGTAATCACCCTTTAGTTTTCTAGAAGTTTCTGGGACTTTCTGGAACGAGTGTTTTACTGCACGTGTGTTCGGGGTACTAATAAGTTTTGTTTTATCGCCTGCTACGTATCTTAGAAATACAACTCACCCCCGTATTAACAAATCGTCGCTGTTCCTGCAGAAATCGCTATGTGTTTTTAACCAACTTTTCAGGCGACACAAAAAACTGATTTCCTCATTAACCATGTATGGAAAGTTAGTATTTTTTTTTGTGCTACTGCCTTGTGATTTTGTACATGAAATGATAATAGTTTTAAAAAGATATAGTGAAAACTGAATTTTATACGCATAGAAAAACAGAAATTTGTTACATAGCGATAAATATTTAAACCCTCTCGTACTAAAATATCGCTATGTGCCGAAAAACACATGTCGAACGCGAACGAACGATCGAATTAATTCGCTATGTGTGCTCCGAAAGACACATATCGGACCAAATTTTCGCGTGATACGAATATGAAACGGTCCCGCTATGTGATTAGTGACACTTAGTTATTTTTAAGGGAACATTTTGACATACAAACTTCACATGGTTATTTTTTCACATGCAGAAATAATAAAGATAGCTTCACGCCGTTTTTAGAGCATACGTATATGGACCTAAGGTTCAAAATGGCATAAAAAACAAAAAATCTAAAAAATGCACATAGCGATTTCTGCAGGAACAGCGACGAAATGGTGCTATGACAATTTTGCGGTATGCATTTTAGCATGTTTTTAAGTTATACATACATATTCATACATATTCTTAGGCCTGTACTCCCAAGAGGGGTAGGCAGGAGAGGTTTTAAGTTATAAGTTGGATAAACGAGATAATAATAGTGACAAATTAGAACCTCAACACATCCTCACGGCTCACGGCCGTATTCCCGAGAGGGGTAGGCAGATTGAAAATTTTACTGATAACTCAAGTTTATTATATCATACATACATAACCGTCACGCCTTATTCCCTGCGGGGTAGGCAGAGACAACAGAGGGCCATTCGCTTCTAGTCTGACATGCTAGTTATATATATTAGCCCGAAACATGTCGAGCTAAACTCGATATAATAAACGTGAGTTATCCGTAAAATTTTCAATGTGAGTGAGTCTCACGGTAGTTTAATGTTCAAGGGGTAGGCAGAGCACATGAATTCAAGATTCCAGTGCTACGTTTAGCAATTTCAGGGTAATCTGATGGTAAAAAGTGAAATTAGAACCTACCTACATAAAAACGTGTTTGTCGAGTCAGAATAATACATCTCCGTTTCGTTCGTGGATGTCGTAGGAGGCGACTTAGGAAGTAGGTTGGGGTGTTTTAGATGTGCTTTGACTTTAAAGCTGGCTAAAAGTGGCTACGAACTGTTCTTATATATGTGCGAACTCAAAACCTGCATACAGCGACGAAGTAACTCAACGCTGTTTGTGAAGTTCCAAATTTGCAATTTGAGTGCAGGCCTGTATGACTGCCCAGCGGTGGGACGTTTTCAGGCTGGATTACTATTATACAAACACTAAATACAGTTGCCGTGTGGTGTCGGGATAGAATAACACCTCTCCATTTCTTCCGTGGATGTCGTAAGAGGCAACTAAGGAAATAGGGCTAGGTACCTATGTTTTAGGCGACAGTCTAGCAACCTGTCACTACTCTTCCATCTTTGCAAACCTAAAACTATGCAAGAAATGGCTGCGAAGCGTGATATAGTCATAATCATGGTTTTGTCTATGTCACGTTTCGTGTGCTCTACCTACCCCATTTGGGAACACAGGCCTGATTGTATGTATGTATGTACTTAACTACAGTTAAAAGTTTAAAAAAATAATTTTGCACTCGTATTATTATTTACCGACGGACTAATCTTTCGCTAATCTTATGTTTCATAATTTTATGCGGACTCCCAATTAAAAGTTCGCCATGTTTACGTTCAAAATTTAACTCGGTAAAGGGAATATTAATTACGTTTTGAACTTATTATTGTTCCTTAAAAGGGTAAAGGTTAATCCAAGGCTAGGGTTAAGCTAGTTTTTAATTTATGCTCTGTGCTAATTTTATTCAGCATTCGGTCACACCTCTGTGAAACAAAGCAGTCAGGAATAATTTTAGTTAAACTTTGCGCGACATTTTTTACTAGTTTTGACGGTGTAGCGACCCTAGCGCCACCTATTGTCAAATAGAACTTCTTCCACAAATGGCATCAACTGTCGAAGTGGTCTACTTCGCGCTAACGATGTTTCGATGATCGTACAAGTTATTATCAAACCGCGTTTAGAAAGGGATTGAGCTCATATATGTCATTTTTGAACTAATGCATGATATGACGTTGTCAGTGGTAGAGTATGCAGAAAAATTAATTTGTTATTTTGGTATAATGAAGTTCTTAGGATGGAAAAAAATAGCAAATTATACAGCGTTTTTTTATTGATTTCCGAAAGCATTAAGTGATAATTCTTCGGTTCAAATAGAATTACTTTCTTAAACCTGTAGCGTTTTTAAAGTGTTTTTAATATTTTTTAATGCGATTTTATAATTTATGTACAATTGATAAGTGTTGTCATTGATGTAATGTCAAAAGTGTCAAAACTGTCTCAAGTGAAATTTGAAAATTTTGAAAATTTCAAAACAAATGACAGTATTTACCGAGAATAGAGTTTAAACATGCAAATCATTATATTATGATCAGCTATTAATTTTATTTTATTATCTATAAGGGTTTGCACTTATGAAGATATCAAAGATTGGTTTATGATTATATCGAATCCCTTTCTAAACGCGGTTTGATAATAATGAATAAATGACGTTCCAGCTTTCTCTCTGCGGACTTCGGTCCCCAAGCATAACATCTGTCTGGAGAGAGATCTCTCTATTGGAGTCTTCTCCCACAACGGCAGTTTTATACACAGTCCTAAAGTATACCACAGATAACAATAAAAATCTTTAAAAACATAAAAGCATAAAAAAAGGTGTGCAATCTTGCACAGGGAGAGACACACTCTATGCGCTTCTCAAACCGTTGAGCTGATTTAATCTGAATTTTGTATGGAGATAGTAAATTATTGTGTCCCAAAAAAGAACACCCGTGTAAGTAACCCGTGTGGTGTCAGGTTTAGAATAACACCTCTCCATTTCTTCCGTGGATGTCGTCAGAGGCGCCTAAGGACACAGGTTACGGTATATTTCAGGCGACAGGCTAGCAACATGTCACTATTGTACCTGCCACCTTCAGACCCAAAAAAAAAATGCTAGAAGTGGCTACAAAACGTGAAATAGTCATTGTTTGGTCTATGTAGCGTTTCGTGTCCTCTGCCTGCCCCATTTGGGAATACAGGGATGATTATACGATGATGATGATGAAAAAAGAACAGTTACTTCTTTTTATCGTAGTTTAGGTACGCTCCGCTGGTGGAACCTCGTGTAGGGTCAATGGCAGTAGACTGGCACTTACCGCACGCCGCGTACGTTCCTTGCGACGCATTTGTCGTAATTTGTGATGTAATGTGATTGTTAAATACACGCAATGACGTCGAAATGGTCCTTCCATGTAAAATACTCGTACAAAGACTCATTAAGACTCTACTGTATTAACGGGTCCTTCAACAAAGAAAAAAACAATATTATTTTATTTGCATCGGCGAGTGGTAACCCTATTCCACAAAACCGGTATCCAACGAATTATGAAAGCTCGAGTCACGCAATAAGTTTGAATTTTGTGTGTAAACAGGTAACGGTAGAAAGAGACAACACATTTCTTATGCATAAAAACAAATTTTATTTGGGAGTCGAATTTGAGGTCCTTTTAGTGATATGTTTTAAAGTCAAATTTAATACATGCACGCAAAGTAAATGTATATGTAATAAAACTTATTTGTAAGCTCAGTGGTAAATGTAAAGGATTTTCAGGGTCTAGTTTTAATATAAATGTATGTGGCTAAGTAATACTGTCACGTAAGCGTAATTATATCTAGTCACGAGCCACCGGTTTGATTTAATGAAAGTTATATGTTGACCAACGTAAATTATGTGTAATAAAATAATGGTGGGTTGTTAAACGAAGGTTATTAGTTTATGATTTGTGTTTACCAGTCCGGCCTTTTAAATTTAACATTGTCTACAGAATTGATTTTATTAGACTAAAGTAGATCGTGTTGTCAAGTTTGTATACACAAGTTTACACATATACGCGCATCCGCACACACACTCACATATACACACATGTATGCTCGCACGCATGCACGCACTTTATTCTATATTGTAATTGTGTAATTAAAAATCGTTTAAATTCTGTAAACTAGTTTAAGGCTAAAACTTAGTCAAAATGTTCTAGGATTGGAAGAGCGAGGTATGTTAATATCACGTGTCGAGCACTTTTCGACCCCATCGGGCATCTGTTCCAATCATTGTCTTTCATTCAATGATATCGATAAATCATAATAAAATCTCAACACACTCTAGTCGCGTCGCACGCGGGATTGTCAACCTGTCATTTTCTGACGTCTCTAGTTAGACAGTGACAGGTATAGGCTATTTCGCGCGTATTTCTACTCGCGCCTTGCTGTGCTAAGCTGGCAGGATAGGTACGCATCTTTACACATTTTTATCTTTATTTTTATTTTATTTTTTATCTTTACTCTTTATCTTTACGCATCTTTACAGCATACGTATATTTTGTTAATTGCGTCATCATCATCAGGTTCTCTAACCACTGAGCTATCCCCGTATCGATGTATAAAACTTATTTCACCCTGAACCCTGTCATTCAACCTCAGTGACAGTTTATCGAACTATCACGAACAGTTTAAGGGCCGATTGTTCAATCACCAGATAAATTTATCTGCCAGTTAAAATTATTGCTATCCTTTTTTCGCGTCATATAAAAGAAAAGTGACAGCCAACATTTATCGGACGGATATGTTTTATCTGGTGATTGAAAAATTAGCTCTAAATCCAACCAACACGTGAACGCAGCGATAAAATAAATTTAATTCAGAAATGAACGCGTCCGTTGCCAAACTTTGCATAACTGCCAGCGCGAATGAACCCAAACGTAACAGGGACAAAGTTGGAAATTCACTGATGAAAAAACTCCAACATACTTCCACTGTTCCGAACTGTAGGTATGCGACAGTCGTAAATGACGGCTAGAAGTACACCGGGTTCTTTATAGACCCGTGGGCTAGGACGACTGGCCTGCGCTAAATGTTAATTAAAACACAATCACGCCTTCCCAAATGGGGTAGGCAGAACTCACGAACCGTTACATAGTCGAAACCATGGCTTCACGCTTCGCAGCCACTTCTAGCCTAATTTTAAGTTGATAGGTAGAATGATAGTGACAGGTTGCTAGCCTGTCACCTAAAGCGTACCTAAACCCCTTTCCTTAGTCACCACATAGGTATTATTTGTTAATTACAAATAGTAAATAATCCAGCCTGAATAACGTCCCAATTCTGGGCACAGGCCTCTGGAGGTATAAGAGGATTTGCGCTGTAGTTCACACGCAATCCCACACCTCGAGTTGCACCTGGGAACTTCAACCACATTCATTTAGTTTAAGGCTAAAATTTTGCTAGTAGACACGAGGCCTAAAGTGGCCATGATTTTGTTCTATGTATTTAATTTACACTATAAGTAGAGAGTGAGGCGGAATAAATAAAAGGAACTACCATTAATGATTAAAAAAAATACTGGAACATATATTATGCTTTCTTGTATAAAATGTTTTTTTTTTGTTGTGATTTTACTGCCAGTCTTGTTACTCAGCCTATTTTACAGTACCGCAGAATATTACGTCTTTTTAACACTTCTTAATTGAGTTCATTATTCCACGCAAGTCTCATTATGCAGTATGGTAGGTAAACCATGTCTTTCCTACCGCCTATAAACCGGTAGTTTTATGCCCTATAAACTATTACAGTTTTTGGAGCCACTCTACCAACTTCGCACATTATGAGCTACGTAGGTATTTTTGAACACGCCTTTGTTCCCAAATGGGGTAGGTAGAGAATATCAAACGTTACATAGCGAAAAACCATGACTACTTCTATTCACGTTTCAGAATGCTAGTCGCCTAATTCATACCGAAACCTAGGCACTTCAAATTATCACAGAATATTTAGTTGTAGATCTGCTTTAAGGGGCCACGCGCAATAAAAACTCTGAATGGAAACTGTCTGCGGGCCATTCAGTTTTTATTGCGCCGCAGACTCGATCGCACAAAAGTCTGTCGTCTGCGCTGCCCGTAAAAGTACTTACCTTAACAATTAAATTTAAATATAATAAGTATTTAAGGGAGGCTCCCATACAACAATCGTGATTCTTTGCAGTTTTTGATACTTTGCCTCGAGCACGATTCCGACTCGCTCTTGGCCATTTTTAGTTTTAAACTTCGCGTCGCCGGAAGGTTACTTATTGGCCATAATGCATCGTTGGTTCCTTCCTCATACGACAGCGAGAGCGCCGGCATTGGCGGGGCATCCGATATTTTACTTGATGTTGGCAAAAAAGAGTAAGTTTTTAAGTTTACTTTAAGAACAAACATCGTAGTAAAACAGAGTCATCGTATTCGGCATGTTCGTTATTTTACTTTGCATATTCCAAAACACATAAAGACACAAACATATAAAGTCAAAACCATTTGGGCAAATGTGAATGAGGGACAAATAGTGACAATATGTTGCTGGTCTAAATCTATCCTTAGTCACCTCTCCCGACATCCAAGGAAGAAATGGACAGGTGTTATTCTTAAAAAGTGAAGACTTAAATGACACCTCTTTACCGACGACATTGTCTCCGTATTTTAGAATACAAGCGTGACACATACGTAGGTGTGTAAAAAGGTATAGAGGTATCAGGTTGCTAGCCACGGGCATAGCCAGGATTTAGTTTCGGGGGGGGGGTTTG
>BHDV01004211.1:80596-104945 GCA_005406045.1 Adoxophyes honmai | reverse complement strand
AATGACATTATACACGGTTTACAACAATAATCTCAATTTCGTCAAAATCTCATATACGAGGTTGAGTCAGAGAGCCCTCGATATGTTTAGTATGTGATACTTTAATGTATACAGTATGTTAGCTAAATATTAGGACTGAATAGTAATAAAAAGGAATGATGTCCTTAATTTATTCAACATTTTGAAGAAATAGCAATTGATTGACCTAAAAAAATACAGTATGTTATTAATATGCACGACTCACATTAAATATTTATACGATTTTTATTTATACTTATACGTTTTTTACGAACTGTACGCAACTACATACAACAGGTGACTTACTTAAGTTTTTCACCTATGTGCGGTGTCGGGCTAGAATAACACCTCCATTTCTTCCGTGGATGTCGTAAAGGCGACTAAGGATATAGATTTGGGTACGTAGCATCCTGTCACTGTCGTACCTCTGTCCTATTAACTTAAAACCTAAAATTATTCTAGAAGTGGCTGCGAAGCATTAAATAGTTAAATACCCATGGTTTTGACTATGTATCTTTTTTATTTAGCAATGGTTACTTCTTACTCTTATAAGAAGTTGCCATTCCATGGTCATTAACTGCCCATACCGTGTCGTATAGCTACTAGTCCGGGAGGCAGAGGCTATTTTGAAAAGTATTTTTATACCGATCGTTTCTTTACTTACTAGTAAAGAAGCTGTCCCTAATAAGGAAAGTGAAGGTCAGCTGACGCACCTGCGGGGGCGCTAGCTGTGAGACCCCATGGAACACGTCAAAAATAAAAAAAAACTAAGGTCATTTTATACCGCACGAAATTTTTTCTCGATTATAACATGGAAAAAATTTCATGCGGTATAAAATAACTTTACTTTATTTTTTTTACGCACGCTCAGCTGATGCCTAATCCACCTTCTGCCGTGCAGGTGACTATTTTTTTTAATTCTAATAATTGCCAATTACACGTGAAAAAAATTTCGTGCGGTATTAAATGACTTTAGTTTTTTTATTTTTGACGTGTTCCGCAGCTTCCCACTCTCGCATCCACCGCTACTGGACCAGCTGACGATCGATTTCGTTATGAGCCACATGCATACTTTTTGCTATATTAACATCAGCAGGCATTTAATGACTTGTTAAGAATGCCTCTGTCTCCCGGACTATACGTACTAGTACATTTCGGCGTAAGGTTAACGTTTTACTCCACCCCTCTAAAACTGGCAGCTATATGCCTCCATTCTGTTTATTTTCCTGTTTTCCTCTCACGTTTATTTGCTCGCCGTATTTACACTGGTCAGGGAGACCATTGTTCGTTTGTTTATATTTTGTATTGAAGAAGTAAAGAACTGAAGTTCTATGTACAGTCGTGTCATTTGATTTCTGACCCACTGCAGGACGTTGTCACAGTAAACGTAGGTCAGGAACATTACACTATTTTAACCGATAGTTGTAAACCGGCTGGTCAAAATTGAAACCACACACATATCACGCCCGTACTCCCAACGCAACGCTACATAAATAGACATAACCATGACTATTTCACGTCCCATAGCTACTTTCTAGCATAATTTTAAGATTTTAGGTTAAGAGGCACTATAGTGACAGGTTGCTAGCCTGCCGTGTAAGTTTTATCTTAACCTATTCCTTAGTCGCCTATTACGACATCCACGGAAGAAGAGTTGTTATTCTAAACCCTCCACCACATGACAAATAAATGTATAGGTACCTACTCTACGCAATACTTGGTAAAAAATAAAAATGCTAACCAAACCCAACATAAATTTACCAGTAACCGAGCCCCGTAGCTACCCTTAGCTAATCAGAATTAACTGGCAACATTTTGCTTGCAAACCGGTTAATATAGGCTTGTAACGAATATAGCAAATAGGGTAAGCAAGTAGAAGTAAGCTAATAAATTTCCTGCTAAGCCAGCTGTCTTCATTTAGGTTGATTTGTTCCTAATACAGGCTACAAGGAATACTGCCTCGAGCCATGTAACCACGCCAACTAGAGGCTGGGAAGCGAGAGTATACAGTATTACATAATTATATTGAAATTGGGACACGATGTAGAATATTATGTATTTCTTAGGTTTATTATGAATTTCCTATTATGATTGTAGAATAATACCTGATCATTTTTTTCGGGGAAATCGTAAGAGAGGTGACTAAGGAAATGGTTTAGGTATATTTTAGGCGACAGGCTATCTACTTGTCTTTATCACTAGTTTGTCTACCTGCCAACTTAAAACTTAAAAAAATATGCTTGAAGTAGCCACGAAGCCTGAATTAGTCATGCTTCGTGTTCTCTGCCTACCCCATTTGGGATTATAGGCGTGTTGCATGTATGCATGTAGTTTTGTGTTTTATCTATAGCGCTGTATGATTTACATGGCACAACAGTTAGGTTACAATTATAATAATGAAGAGGATGTACCAAAGCAATTTTCCTTACTTCTCCGACGCATGACAACGTCTTCAGTGTGTGCCTACTTATGTCTTCGGCAGCCTCCAAGGCTTTGTAAACAAAAGACGTAGTTTCAAAGTCACCCGCATACAGCAGCACTAGATATCGACGACACGTCGTTGCGTCATGCTGCGACGATCATGTTTTCAAACCCGAATTCAGACAACTGCAAGAATCATCCAAAGAACACACAATCTTAGTTGTTAAAGTGCCCTTCGATTAGATTTCACTAAGTTTTTATTAGCTATGCCAAATAAGGCTTCTCACAGAACTGCAAGTAGTGAACGGCTGAGGCCACTTCAGCCCGACCTACATGTCGACGTATTGGCTGCTTCCGCCGACACGTCGATGGCTGCCGTCGACGTGTGGTGACGGTTAAAATAGCCTCTGACGTTCACAATTTGCAGTTCGTCTGTAAGAAGCCTTAAACATTGTACAGCATGAAAGAATGCCATTTTGAAAATTTACAGTATAAAAACACAGACCAAATTTGTAGCTGGTTAGTGTGAGGTTGACAAATAAAACTATCAATTTGATGAGTTCGGCGAAAGGAAAATTGTGATCATCGGCCATACAATTTTCGGCGATAAATAAGAATCGTTGCGGCGACTAGCCCGTCCAACAATTACTAGTATTGTCGTCGACAACACGTTAGCTGCTGCTGCGTGTAGTTAGGAACTTCCATCTCCAAGCTTTAACCGTTAAACCTAGGTACTTCATCCTTTCGAGTCGCAATCCCAAAATTTAGAAAACAAGATAAATTAGACACACGCAGTAACCGCAGGGGTTGCGAAACAAGTCTACGGCTCGAGTTTCAAAGTGGGAATTAGCTGAACATGTCTGTAAGTTTCGTTGAGTTGGACAAAGATTTCAGCAGTTGGGTTTACAGTTTTAACTAAAATAAGAGGAAATATGGTTACGAATCAGCGACGGTCTTAGTATGAAAGGATAAAAAAAGTCTGGCAACTTTTCTTTTGTGACACGAAAATTAAATAAATCAGAGTAAAAAAGATGCGTAGTTGTTTGTAAAATTCTGTTTGTCGCCATTTTAGCCATTCTTTGTTAGGTGTATCAGTGTAGACTGTATTATTTTATCATTTCAATGTCACATTCGTGTTTTATTAACACGTTCGCTGCGATAAGGGGTCTTTAGACCTCCTACGTGTACCTCCGGTCAGTGCGGGTGAAAATATCGTGGTTTCGCTCTGGTGCTTAGCTCGTAGCTCACACAATTTTATAGGTAGAAAAGAGTCCAATATGTATATGGTTCGATTTCTCTTTAAAAGTACAATTTTTTGATATTTTAAAACACGCGGGAGATCTTAAGGCCTCTCACCGCACTGAGAGTAAAAATTTTGCGTCCAGTGCGGACAGGAGGTCTAAAGACCTCTTATAGATAGTACGGGCTTATCCGCCCCCTACCGCACCTGACGTAGCCTATGATAGTCGAACTTTGACCTAGTGATGTGCAAGCGTCGATGAAAAATACACGTAATAATATTGCATTAGCTCGTGAGTGAAAATACCGTAAGGTCCGGGTACTTTATGTGTGGTAGGACCTAATACAGGGTCCATCCGGATCGCTACCACTATTTTACTCGTTAATTCTACCGCCAAGCAGCAGTGCTTGCACTGTTGTGTTCCGGTGAAGAGACTAAGACAGCCGGTGAAATAACAGGCACAAGAGGCATTTTATCTTAGTCGTCTAGGCTGGTAACGCACCTTAAATACCTCTGGTGTTGCGGGCGTCTATGGGCCGTGGTAATCACTTACGATCAGGTGACCTTCTTCCTCGTTTACCATCATTTGGCATAAAAAAATCTTGTTGGGTCAAAGTACCCCGACCTTACGGTACCTACGTGCTTTATATGAAATAAGCATCAATTGTATTCAGTGTTTATGTAAATAATACAGTATTTTTATTTGCACATCACTAGAACTAAATGCAAATGTACCTCAAATTCAGTGCTGTAAGAGGTCAAAAGACCTCCTAATTATTTTCTGTCATTATTCCATATTCTGACATCAGAACTTCGGGCGAAGCCAAAATAAGACAAATCCGTCCTTTAGAAACAGTACTATATAGGTATCATTCACAAATTTATGAATTTCGTGATAAAACAAGCATTTTAATATCCTTGTTCCTTGAGTGGTCTTAAGGCCCCTAACCGCACTGGAAAAATGGTACAGTTAAGGCCTAAAGACCTCTTATCGCACTGGCTGAAAGTAAGCAATATTTTGAGCCGCAGTGAACGTGTTAAATTAGCCGTACGATTCATTTCATAAAAGACACTTGTGTGTTAATGCCGTTTTTATGCAATAGTCTCATAAAATAACTATCAAAACCTTCGTCTCACACAGCACCCACTTGCTGCTCTTTATTGAGATCCAGAAAAGTACCGTTCTTGGAATTGAGCCAAACGGCAGCCATATGGGTAATAAATCAACAAAGTCGTGTGAAATTGATATTGAATTACCTTCCAAGCCCAAGGAAGAAGGATTAGATACGCTTTAGGCGACAGGTTAGCAATCTTTCATTGTTATATCGCATTCTTCTCTTTTTGAACCTAAAATTGATCTAAATGTGCCTACGAAACGTGACACAGTCATGGTTTTGTCTATGTAATGTTTTATGTGCTCTGTCTGCCACAGTTGTAAATACAGGCTGGATATTTATGTTATCACTTTGTCTTCAGTATCATCACTACTTTGTATAAAACAATGTCGCTTTCTGTCCCTAAGCATCTTTAAAACTAGCAAACACAAGAAATAATAATCCAATTTGGTGCAGTAGTACTTAAGTTATGAACTACATATGTATTTCGACGATTCGTTTTTATTTGTATAGATTTTCCCATCTTTTGTAAAGCATATCTAGACCATATATTGAATTTTGGGATCGCCCGAGTCGACTCCTTCGACATCCACAGAAGCAATGGAGAGGTGTTAAGCTAAATCTGACAACAAACAGGGGCGTCAACATCGTCTGTTGTTGCGTGGTCGTATTATTTTTCCTGTCAGCTATTGATACAGCTGTCAATAGCTGTGAGGAGACCCTCGCGACTTGACTACGAGGTCAGCGCTATGACGTTTCATAAACATAACATTTTTTAAGCTATATTTTTTACAATAATATCGGCTTGATTCTGAGTAGGAAAGAACATTTTTTTCAATATTTTCAAAGAATATTTTCGTTCCCATGAACGTTAGCACACGAGGTTGTTGGTCTACAATAGAACATCAATAACAATATTTTTGTGTGTGATGTACCCCATTTTGACTGCAAATGTATGCACTAATTTATAAATTAGAGTGTCGTTCAGATAATTCTGGAAGATATTCGGGTATCTATATCTATTCTTTAATAGGTTGTTTTTACAGTACCAAGGAAATTTTCTTTGCCATTGAATCGAATACTTTCTAACTATAGTTTTATTTGGTTACAGACGATCTTTACCGGGTGAGAAAGGAAGCTCTTCGGACGAGGCGGTATGGACAGCATAAAGCGAGAAGACGGAGACAGATAGGTGAGTGTTTTTAATTCATACTCGATTCAAGGCATAGCATGGCTTAACATTTGACAGAGAGTTCTAAGACGGTATTTTTTAAGCACAATACTACCGTGAGACACTCATAGTGGCACTAGCTGGCATTCGAATTCCAATCGGGATAGTGGGTGGTGGCTTTTAGCACGACAAAGCGCGAGTAGAGATGCGCGCGAGATAGACCTGTCACTGTCTAACCAGAAACGTCAGAAAGTGACAGGTAGTCTATCCCGCGCGCCAGGCAAAGTCATACGTGTAGCTGTGCTAAGCTTACTGGAAAATTGTTAATTCTGCTAATAATTAAAGTAGCACGCTTGGTTTTCATACAAATGCAGGAAGTCGCGGTATCTATTTCGATATAACTCTGTGGTTACGAATTAGCACGAAACATGTCGAACTAATCGCGAAAAAAATTGGAAATTAAATAAATAATTAAAAAGGTAAACATCAAAGATTTGACAAACATATCCAAGCTTAATTTAGCTTAAAATGTTGTTCGACTAAGAAGTGACTCATGATGGCAAGTAGGTATTTTTTTTTGTAACACCGGTAATTAGGTGCTAAGAATTAAATAAAAAAAGTCGCAAGGTGAGAGTTCTAGGTAATTTATAGTGTTTATAATAACATGCTTTACTGTCGCACCTGTTTTTCTCAAGGCAGAGCATAAATAATTTTAAACCTAAGGCTTTATCGAAAATGACCAAATTTTACTCCCCAAGTTTTTATTCAAATTTTGTGATGCTATTCCGTGTTCCATTCCCTGTTATAAAAAGCAACAGGCTGGTTTTTTTTTGTTTTTTTTTCATTTGACGCAAAACGACTCTGCATGTTCTAAGCCTTAGGGCCATAGCAGACGGCGTACTTATTTTATACGCGCGCACGACGCGCGTATTAAGAACGCGAGTCTTCGGCGCCGTAGACGCTGATTGTTGCGTTTGCATTGATGATATAAAAGCGCGCGCATGAAGCGCGTATACGCGCGTTTGACGTGATACAAACGCGCGTACAAAGCAGCGGAGTAGGGGTAGAGAGGGACGGGGCGTTCACGCCACCACTGCATCGCCTCAGGACTCAGGGCCATGATTCGCTTGTCTTGTTATTTTCGCACAAATAAATATTTTTTTTTTTCTTTTATCACTATGGGCTGCATACTTTCGATTAGTATAAAATGTACCTATTAACCAAACCACTTTTTGCTCGACAGATCGAATTGTAAAATTTTTCCAATCGGCATTTTTAGTAAACACTAAAATCACTCGATAACAAAGAAGTACTAAAGCCAGCGTAAGTAGTGTTGTCTGAACTGACGCCATTGTACAACTGGGAGGAATCTCTGATCGAAACGCAAAGGCTACGAGCAACTACGGCGCGTATACGAGCAACTACGGCGCGTATACGCGCAGTATAGGCGCGTTTCACGATGACCCCGTGTGCTTAGGTTAGAAGGTTGCGTTCGAATTTCGTTTGAAGCGCGTATACGCGAGTCATCTGCGCGTCGACTGCGCGTTTTAAATACGCCGTCTTCTATGGCCCTAAATTGTCTGTAGAGCAATGTACTCATGGCCAGTTTTAAATTTAAAAAAGGAAGCCTAACACATCCACCGAAGCTTCACCTTCAGTTACAACTACTACCAATCAATAGCAATACATTATTTCTAGTCTCTTAGGGCTTATGAATGTAAATTACAGTTCATTAGCGAGGCTTTACAGTAGAAAGGAAAACAGTTGTCTTTTCAGGCGTTTGTAAAGCTAACATTTTAGTTGAGTTGACTATTTAATGTTTACAATGCAAAATAGAGTATTATTTGCCACTTATGCCCTTATTGTTTCTTCCCACTCGCGACTTTGAACAATATTCTCCGCAGCTGTTTTTGAAATTTGTGCAGGTTCGCAAATAGTAACAGAATAATTGCTAAGGTGTAGAGTAACCCAAAAAAAAATAATTCATTAAAACAAAATAAACAAAGTTACACATCGAATCAAGAGTAATAAAGAGAGAAAAAACGAAGTTCTTAAAGTTTGTCACTAAAGTTGCCATACTCAAAAAAATTACAAAGCTAGGTAGGTACGTCTTTTTTGTGCAGAAAGCGAAACTCGTTTAGTTTTGACACATTTTGGCTGAACTTTATGTAAAGCATTAAGTTGACCATTATAATTTAAAACTAGTTGAAATAGCGCAAAATTTGTGACGCTCAAAAACCTCTATTTGGCAAGGCTTAGTATCATTAATATTATAAACCGCTTTTGTTAATAGCAGTGGCACAGCAGTGGTGTCATTCTCTAACGTAAAGACAAGGATACACTAGGGGACAAATGTCCCACGACATGTGTCAGCGACATGTCAAGCGAAGCCGGCCGATTTCACCTGACATATCTGCGACATTGCGCGACTTATCCACTTAAGTACATCTTATGTTGCCACACATGTCGAGCGAAGTCCGGCAACGTCGCGCTACTTCACCCGACGTTGCTGGGAACACGTGTCGTGCAACATTTTGTCCCCTAGTGTATCCTTGGCTTTACTAACTAAACTTATCGACGAGCTCGATGTCGACCTGTCAAATTGTCCACAGAATATGGCATGTAATTTTGACACCTCGATAAGCCGAGTCATGCCAAGCCAAGCTCGTCGACAAATTTAGTTTCTACCGTTAAGCTAGGTCCACGCTCCACGCTACGCGAGCCGAGTACGAGCCGAACACAAATTCGTATAGTGTGGACAGAATTACAAGCCTCGAATGAGCCGTCTTTATAGGGAGTTTTGCGCTCGGCTCGTGCTCGGCTCGTGCTCGGCTCGTGCTCGGCTCGTGCTCGGCTCGCGTAGCGTGGACCCGGCTTTAAAGAATAACACCACAGCTTTTTACATTTCAGCAAGAATATTCTTTTGTTAGAACTGTAAGCTCCTTTAAAAGTTATCGCATATTCATAAAAGTTGCTTTGTTTGTATTTCCTCCTTTGTATCTACATTGTACAACCAACCGCAAACATTATTCGTGTAAAAGTTGCCAAAATGTTGTAATGTAAGGGTCGCTCTATTAAATTGTCCTTGTTTAAATTTGACAAAAGTTCGAAACTCAAACGTCACGGGGAAATAAATTTTTAAGTCACTTATTTATCTTTCCTACTCCTATAGACGTAGTCTGTTGCTATATCTTGAGCATAATTGGAAGATAGTCTGGAGTTGGCATTACGAATTAGATGTATTATGCCCTGAAGAATACCTATTGTGTAGAAAAATCTATTTATTTACTTCACTAGATGTTAATAAATCTCGTATTTATCTGTAATTGACTTCTTAAATCCCGTGTGGTACCTCCCCCTTTCTTCCCGTGGGTGTCGTAAGAGTCGACTCTGGGAAAGGGTTAGTTTAGTGTATTGTGAGCGATGGGCTAGCAACCTGTCACTGCAATATCACGTTTAACCATCTGGTTACCCTGAAATTGCTAAACGTAGCACTGAATTATTGAATTCATGTGCTTTGCCTACCCCCCTCTTGGGAATACAGGCGTGAGAATATGTACCTATGTATGTGACTTCTTAAAATATACATAAACATATTTTTGGTAATTTGGTAGTGTCGATAACTATAACGTTTTAAGTCATATCAAAATTATCTGACTTATCTTGCAATCAGAAATAAAAACTCGCCTCGCCTTATTACGTATCTCGAATCTTAAGAGTTCTTTCTTCAAATATAAAGGAATTAGTAATAGGAAAAGGATTTAAAGGGTTAGAGAGAAAGTTTGAGCTCACAATTTTCATGCGTCACCTAATAAATTGAAAGCTAACGTCTGTCAGTCCAAGTTCACTCGGTATCGAGGGAGCACAGTACAGACGGGCTGTTTGCCCATAAATTACATTTTATTATACTAACACAACATGCAATGACAACACAGAATTTGTAACCCGGACAATCTAGACAATTCAAATACAGAAAATTCCGATAAAGCCAAATCTCCGTAGAAACCTTAGTTTTACCATAAAGAATAGTGTCGTACCGTAAAGAATATAGAAAATTTTGAGATCTACAACTTGGCTTTGAGGTACTTTTTGATAAAACCTACCGTTTTCGAGAAAAATCCAAAAAACCTAAAATTTTGACATTGGAGCCCGAATAACTCCCTTAGCTCATAAGGGGTCAATGGGGACTTTTAACACTTTATTCTTTATGGTAAAACTAAGGTTTCTACGGAGATTTGGCTTTGTCGGAATTTTCTGTATAATGATCACTATTTTTATGTCTAACTTAACCGCATTAATGGTCGAGGGATGGAACCTAAAACCGGGATCTTGGTAAACCTTAAAGAATGAGACGTATTCTAAATCCGATACCACACGGCTAAGCTACACCTTTTTACACAGTTTGGTTCTCAGTGTTGGGTTTAGAATAAAACCTCTCCATTTCTTCCGTGGAGGACTTGAGGTCGTAAAAGGCGACTAAGGAAATAGGTCAAGGTATATTTTTTAAGGCGACAGGCAACCTGGCACTATCTATACAATATATATTATCTATATAAATTATACTGAAAGTGGTCTTGAAACGTGAAATAACCATCGTTTTTAGGGTTTTTTTGTGCCCTGTCTACTCCATTTGGAAATACAGGCGTAATGTATGTATGTATTTTATTTATTTATTGAAATACATTCTTATAGCATTACAGTCTGGACCAATGCGACATGAGAGCTACTACTGGTCGGTTACGTAAAACAGACGTACGCGTTGCATTTGTGTAGTATCTGTGAATTAGCACGCGGCGTGACATTGCACAGCACGTGTCATGAAAAGTCTGCCCGATTTGATCAAAATTATTAATTTTAAACATACAGTATAGCGAAATTGCACAAGTGTGAGTACTGTGAACGTGCCAGCTTTAGTTAACTAAATATATCTAACTTAATCTAAAGTTATGCTAGCCATAATATACACATAGGACACGTGTCATATATGTATGTATGATGGAAAAGTCGCTCGTCTGTAACGCCTGCCCAAACTAATGGATTGTGATCCGATGGGACGCGGCCGTGGCCCGGTAATCATTCTGCCCGCGGCTGTGACAGTCCGTATCTTTTTAATTAGAATAATTAACCTGAATTACAGGGGTTAGGTAATACTAAAATTCAAACGGCAAGGCGTGAAAATGTTTTTTAGATTCGATTTGGAGAGAAAGGTTGCCATTAGCTCTTGACGATTGGCGTTTTTTTTATTCTAATCAAATGTTTTTAGGTATCTTGTCGGATTTTTCCCAAAAATCTAAATTAAATACTTTATCGTTTTTCAAAATTCAAATTAAATGTCACGTGTGTTGTCTTTACATTGACATACTACTACTAACAAATGTGAAAGCCATAAAAAACAAGATTATTTGATATCTTGTGGTTAAGTAGGTTAGTTAAAACCTAATTATGAAGCTCGAGGTTGAGGTCTCGGGTTCGAATCCTGGTCGGGACAGGTGTATGCTGAATACGACTGTTTGTTCTCGAATCTTGAATTTTCATCTATCAGATCTAGGTATCTACTGGTATTTTGAGGTCGATATAATCAAACGATAATAAAAATGTAGAAAGTCTTTTGATTCTTATCCGTTTATTGTTAATGAAAAATTATTGACTCGCAATCAAATTTTATTCTCTTTTGGTTCAATTGACCCAGTATCATAAACAATGTTAAGCAGTTAGTTTTGCAAACGTTTATAAAGTTGTTAGGTATACTTTTCCCCCTTGTTGGACTGCCTCTGCAAACAAGTCGATAATATCCAATTTATTTTGCATTAAGGCGAGGTATTCCAAGGGAGACGGAATTGAAGGTTGCAAGATCTAATGTTTTACATATTTTCTGCTAAATGACAGTCTTGAAAAAAATATATGTTATACGTAAAGATATTGCCTAAGGAACGTGCTAATTGGTTACACGATAGGATGTACTTTCCTCGATCATATAAATTCTCGAAAACAGGCAAAAATAAAAACTAAAACCCATTATTTGGTTTTATTCTTTTTAATTTCTACATAATTTTTATATGGAAATATTTATCTTTAAGTACTACAGAGAATCTGCTAAATTATAGTTTTCAATCGATGTTGTTTATTTTTTAAATTCATATTTATTCTAAAACTTGACCGCGTGCCCAACGTATTGACAACCTGCCGCGTCGCCCGCTACCCCGCCTTCGCCTTCTTTTGCGCGAGAGGGACGCGGGGTACAAATCTAGTAGAACCTCGCCTTAATTGCAAGGGGTATCGTAAAAAGATTTTAATTAAAAACGTGTTTTCCAGTGTCCTCAGTCTAGGGAGTGATTCAGGTCAACAAGGCTTGGGTAGTTTGTTAGTGTTTCCAAGCAGACTGCCAGGAACAGTGGCCGGCAACAAACTTGGCAAGATTTTAAATATGTTCTGGTTATTTTAAGATTTGGAATTACAAGAGAAAAAAAAAAAATCTCTGGATTTTTGTTTGTTATAATGATTTCAATACAAACGGTTGCGTTTGTTCTGATTCATTGTAATTACTTACAAATGCATGAAGTTTTAACAGTTAAGATTGAAATCTAACCGTACTTCGTGTATTTTTATATGTATGTATGTCTAGATTTAATGTAGTGTGTATAATACTTATATTTATTTATTTTAGGTTAATGGTACATATTGTTTATTAATCTCAACTTCCTTTGTGTCTACTATCTACTCTAACATCACATGCTTTGTCAAACGCTCAAAGGTCAAAACGGGAAGAGATACATACATACATACATATTCTCACGCCTGTATTCCCAAGAGGGGTAGGCAGAGCACATGAATTCAAAAAAAAAAAATCCAGTGCCACGTTTAGCTATTTCAGGGTAACCAGATGGTTAAACGTGATATCGCAGTGACAGGATTCTAGCCCATCGCCCACAATACACTGAGACCCTATCCCAGAGTCGGCTCTTACGACACCCACGGGAAGAAAGGGGGAGGTGCTATTCTAACCCGGCACCACACGGGGAAGAGATCCCTTTAGGGATATTATTATGTTCGCTTGTGTACTGCTGTATTGTTCTGTGCTTGTTATTTCATCATGTTTTTTAGGGTTCCGTACCCAAAGGGTAAAAACGGGACCCTATTACTGAGACTTCGCTGTCTGTCCGTCCGTCCGTCCGTCCGTCTGTCTGTCACCAGGCTGTATCTCACGAACCGTGAGAGCTAGAGAGTTGAAATTTTCACAGATGATGTATTTCTGTTGCCGCTATAACAACAAATACTAAAATTAAAATAATTGTAATAATTAAGGGGGGCTCCCATACAAAAAACGTGTTTTTTTTTGCTATTTTGGATCTATTTAAATAACTGTAACAGGTAAATACTTGAAATGCTCACAGAATATTTAATTAAATATTGACTTTAAAAGAAAATAATTAAAATAAAATAAAATTAGTATTTAAGGGGGGCTCCCATACAAAAAACCTATTTTTTTGCAGTTTGTTTTTTGCTGTTTTGGGTCTATTTAAATAACTGTAACAGCTAAATACTTGAAATGCTCACAGAATGTTTAATTAAATATCTACTTTAAAAATAAACTATTGAATAAAAATAAAATTAGTATTTAAGGGGGGCTCCCATACAAAAATTCTGAATTTTTGCAGTTTTTGGTACGGAACCCTTCGTGCGCGAGTCCGACTCGCACTTGGCAGGTTTATTTATTTTTCAATAAAGAGTTACATACATACATCGGTGCTTAAAACAATAACAAAAAAGTCAACGTAAACCACCGCAAACCATTTAAAATGTCACCATATATCGTAAAAAACGTTTTAACACTCCTAACGAAAGCGACATGGTTCTAAAAGCATTGGCTCTTCGCCATAACGTACGTAGGTACTCAGATTTCCACTTTAGCCTATCCAAACCTAACCTAGGGTTTAAACGGAATTGTCCCATATTTCTTACTTGAACAATGGTGCAACCTTGTAACATTAAACATGAGACTTGGCTCCTAAAACGTATCGATACTTAAGTTTCAACACTGCGCTCCTACAATGTGATACATGAGAAGTTTTTACAAAGTAGGTTTATTCTTCCAACCGGTACATATGTATGTATGGAAGTCGATGTTCAGCAGTGGACGGAAAATACATTTAGTACACTATCATTGTTTTTTTGTTTTGTAAAAAAAATTCCATTTTTTTATATACTTAATTTATTTTGATTATTCTTAACTTTTGTTTATATTTTTTTTTTTGTAATTCTTTTTCTCTATTTTGAAAAAAAAATGACTTTCTGACAAGTTTCTTGCGGCGCATTCTTCTTGGCAATGACGGTCTTTCCGAAGCGCTGGTAGACTTAAAAATGACGTGTAAAAGTGCTCTTAGAAGCCTATTTGCGTAAATAAAGTTTTGAATTTTGATTTTTGAATTTTGACGTCTTATGATTGAGATTATGATGATGACGATGACTTGTAAGCATCATTACCCTCGTCATTTTTAGGGTTCAGTACCCAAAGGTGAAACCGGGACCCTATTACTGCGACTTCACTCTCCGTCCGTCCGTCCGTCTGTCACCAGGCTGTATCTCACGAACTTTTAATACAAGCCTCATTTATTTATGAAAGCAAAAACATACATTTAAGTGTTATTTGCAGTTTTGGTACGGAACCTTGGAGCGCGAGTCCTACTCGTACTTAGGTGGTTTTTTTATTTGAAAACAACGACAAAAATCGCATACAAATTATTTTAATCATCTAACATAGCTGACGGACTAATCGGTTTACCAGCTGAAGTGCCAGTATTTACCGTTTCCATTAACAATGTACAATTTCTACGCCAACTACATTTAAGTTCCCCTCCATAGTGAACAGAATCGCGGGTAAATTAATATTAAAACCAGCCGCCGCTAACTAACGAGCGTGTATTGTTTTAAAATCAACGTTTGCTAAAACTGTTACGGCTCCACAGTGCTATTAATTAAATAAGTACTTACATTAAAGTTTCAATTTAACTGGCTAGATTTTAAACATGAAACTACCTTGAAGGTCAAGTAGTTAAAATCTAGTTTAGCTCGACGTGGTTCGTGTTTGCAGCAGCTGCCGCAGGTCCTAGACTGTGTAGCATTTCGTATAGAATTCGATAGAAACGCTTAAAATGAAAACCACATGATTTCTTTTTTCCTTTTATAATTTTTCATTGGCTACTAAAGTTCGCCGCCCCCACCGACCCCCCTAGCTACGCCACTGTGTTATGTCTACCCCACTTTGGAACAGGCGTGATTGTATGTATGTATAACACAAATTAATAATATCACTATTGTTCTCAGAAGCAGACGCGGTGACAGACCAGCCGGAAGACAAATCCACGCGCAAGTCGCAGGCGCAGCCGTCGCGGGTCTCCGCCGGTGAGAGCAGTACCTTAGGTAGCGGGTTTTACACTCCACGTCATGTGACACTTGTATCGCTTTTGGTGGCAACGTGGGGTTTTACACTCCACGTCGTGTGACACTTGTATCGCTTTCGGTGGCAAAGTGGGGTTTTACACTCCACGTCATGTGACACTTGTATCGCTTTTGGTGGCAACGTGGGGTTTTAAAGCCCTAACAGACGACCAAATTTGGTTTGGTCCGAACCACGAACTTGGTTGGCTCCAAACCAAATTTGAACGTGTGTTCAGCGTTTGGCCGAACATTTGTTCGGTGACGAAGTTTGGAGCCAACCAAGTTCGTGGTTCAGACCAAACCAATGGTCGTCTGTTAGGGCTTTAACACTCCACGTAATATGACACTTGTAGCGCTTTTGGTGGCAACGTGTTGGTGCAAATGCCAAAGTGATCGTTTGTACGGACAGCTGCGGAGAAAAGTAACCCCCTAGTAATTACTTTCTTCTGCAGCTGACTGTACAAGAGTAGAATATGCTAGACTAAATGTTTAAGTTTTTGTCGCGTTCTTTTATTCGATGTAAAGACGAAACATGATGATCGAAGAGAAAGAGAGATGATCAAATTGTACAAAAAACATGAGGCGACTCGTGATTGTTTCTTAACGTTTCCATGGCGGATTATTGTGCATTTTGTCCATCAGAGCATTTTGACACTTGTACCAATGTTACTTTGTGATTGTCGTTAGTTCTTAATACCTACTCTTTAGGACTATAATTTTGGCACAGCATTTGTTTCTTGAGTCCCATTTAACCAAATGATAATTATTATGTGGTATAGTCTTGATAAGTAATTTTCCCGCTTTTTTACATTTGTCAAATTTACTCGCCAGTGAAGAATGGCCTATTCCAAGACTGAATTTTATTTTTGTTTGGTTGAATAGACCTTTAACCATGTAACTCTTTTAGACAATTAGATTTTTTTTATGTAGCTAGAATGTTTTTTGTTGAATCTGAAACGCATCAGGGTAGTTCAGTGGTGATAGTTAAGTTTGTGTGATACGAGTAAGTTCTTTTTGTGTAGATGGGTATATATAAATTCACCAATCAATGAACTACCCGACGACATGCTGCAGCAGCAAACGATGTGTCGCTGCGACTCTGTTAAAATCTATGCAAAAGTCCATGCGATGTTTCTTCCTATTCGCGATTCATTAAAAAATCCTGTTTAAAATAAATGTATGAACACATCTGGAAGCATAACTTTTTTCATAAAACATGGGATCGTTTTTTATCTCCTAGATCAGTGCTCGCGATTTTGGTAAAATAAGGTAAACATCCCTGAGCTCGACCACTGACCCAATACTTGGCACTTTCAACCTTATGTCATAGTAAGACAGGTGACAGATGGGTGTCATCTACTGGGCCTTGAGGCGTCGAGCATTGGTACATTTACCTTACAGGATTTATATAATCGACCGAATCTCTTCATAGCATAGACGTAGTGAAGCTATAGTATGTCGACGGCTGAATAACGATATTGTTCACAGTTCTCCCGTCCAAAGGTTAAGGTTCACGTCACCAATGCATTTCAAGTTTATCTGAATTTAGCCGAGCCTAACAGCAACGGCCCGATAATAGCCGACATGAGCCGATCTGAGTTTAGCGAGTTGTCTTGACCTGATTATTAGTGTTGTCTGAAGTTATAATTATAGCACAGAGTTGAACCCGATGGACATAGGCTGGCATTAGGTATTTTTAATACTTCACTTACTAATTGTTTTAAAGTAAGTAATTGCAAGTAGGTACTGTGGTGTAAGTGGCCACTGGCTAGGGAAATAGACGGGCGCTCTATTCTCGCCAGCATTGCAGCCAGGGCTGGCTTGGCTTGAAAGGCTGTTTACACATGGCCAATACCAAGCCAGCGCTGGCTGCCAGTCTTATTGGCAGCCAGTGTTGGGTTTGTGTAAACAAGAGGTTTCCACACTTTTTTTATTCAGACACCCCTTCTAAAGTTTTGTGGGATTTTATGGACCCCCTGCTGCTACATTTGTACTGAATTCCTAAATACACACATTTTTAGCAACACCAGCATAGACTCCCATCGTGTCTCCCATGAATCTCCGGGGGTCTACCTGGGCCACTTTGGGAACCACTGGTGTAACGTCTATATTCTTGTCAGAATGGAGCGGGGCTACCGGTGGACCGCCAGCAGAAGTGGTACTTCGGCTGCACCCAGTGGAAACCACTCCCAGTGTCAATATCTCTTCGCTATCGGACACAGGTATAGTGAGCCTGATGTACTAGTTCCATCTTGTTAAACTGCCTCTAAGGCCGGCCACATACATTCGGAATTTTTCCGTTCGGAATCCCGAATCGGAAAAACGAACGCAGTCAATCCATACAAAATCTATGGACCGCCACACAACATTTTTCCGAATGTGTGTGGCGGTCCATTGATTTTGTATGGATTGATTGCGTTCGGACAGTCCGATTCGAGATTCCGAACGGAAACATTCCGAATGTATGTGGCCGACCTAAAAGAGTGCATGGAAACCAAGACTCCTGCTCGTGGACAAATCCTTAGGGATCGCACGGGCCACCGGCTACAGCCACAACACCGCCACCTGCATATTTCCTGTAGTTTTCATACATTTTATATGGACTTGCCGCACACGGTTGACGCCGGTAGCCGCCACACGCTACAATCGTCGCAGCTCGCTTGCGGCCCGCACCGGCCACTAAACAGCTGTCTGAACTACACAAGTGGCTGTCGCGCTTCACCTGTTTTTGTAGCTGCGTCTAGCTTCTCATGGCGGCGCTTATGGCTATGGCCGGTGGCCCGTGTGGCAATACTTAGGGGCAGCGCAGACGACAGACTTTTGTGCGATCGAGTCTGCGGCGCAATAAAAACTCTGAATGTAAACTGTCTGCGCGCCATTCAGAGGTTTTATTGCACCGCAGACTCGATCGCACAAAAAGTCTGTCGTCTGCGCTGCCCCTTAAAGTTTCTACCACAGACTTATATCGAAATAGATACCGCGTGTTCCTGCATTTGTATGAAAACCAAGTCACTTTTTCTCTACCTAATGTAACGTCACATGAGCGCTTCAGTGATGGGGATTGACAATCCGAGTGAAACCGATTCAAAGGTGACGCCGCCTTATTCAAGTTGTCCTGTCTTTAGGCAGTTAAACCTAACCTAAGTGGTACCAAACTAAATGAAATCGCGTCAAAGGAAGAGCATTGCTCTCGCTTTTGGCTCCCCTTTGCACGCGTAGTAAATACACTCATCATCTCGATCATCTATCGTCAGTCATCTATTTTGATTTAACCTCCTGACGACCAGCGTCAAATTATGTGTAGTTAAAAACTGACTCTTAATGTCAAAAGACAAGGTTACAAATAACTTGGATTTTATGTACTATGTATAGGACGCAGGTCGTCAGGAGGATAAGTCTGTGGTTTCTACAGTGAATGTTCCTTTTTCCTCCAATAGATGGCAGTGGCGTGGTAGTCCGCGCCGAAGAGGCTCTGATTGTGGCGTTTGTTTTACTCCTGTGGGTTGCAGCCATAGCCCTCTTCTTCAACCGTTGGGGCAAGATAAGGTGCGTCTATAAGCTGTACGTGGATCTCTTCATTTTATATATGCACCCGTAGATTTGGCATATTCGGCTGAAAGAAATATTTCACTGTTTAATTGAAGTATCAAGAACGATCCATTTTTTATGGTCTTTGACGCGCGATATTATATCGATGGATATTATGTACTTAAACCGTGAAAAAAAATGCTTTAAATATTTTGTCGTAATAAAAAGCGTTGCTAAAAGCCTGCTCTACATTTTGAAGCGTTCTTTTCAGCATCCTAGAGTAATAAATTAACTGAAAGCAAACTAAGAGAACACGACAGCATTAGGGGAGGTAGGGGAGGGATGGGCAGTTGGGAGACATGGGCACCCCTCTTTTATTCTGATTTGATAATAGATTTTATTTTTTTAGTGATTTGGTAATTTAATTTACCGAATGGCTTCACTGATCATCCATAGGCTATCTGTTGTTTCTGTCAGTTATCGAACACAAATACGTTTGAAGATTATGCACTCGTAAAAGTAAGTATTTTGTTGCGATTTCGGATCGTAATAAAAAGAAAACTAATGAAAGGTATGTGTATTTTTTATTATTTATCTATTGTATATTTACTAATCTATGAATTAAACTGAAATTCAAGCCTAAATACGTAGATTAAAAAAAATACCCGTAACCTATGTTGAAAATGTATACGGAGGGAGAGATGGGCATTTGCACGGGCGGGAGGTTTGGGCATGCCCAATGCTCCCTCCTATTATATTCTGTATAGATTTTTAACTATTGGTTGACTTTTAATTGTAGAGAGATACTACTTAAATTAAAAAAGAAAGGTTTGCGACGGGAAATTCCTAAAGATTTAATATTACGAGCCATAGAAGAGGTAACCACCACTACTAATTTAAGAGGCTGAGTAATATCAGAAACACCTCTTTTTTCCTGAAGTAGACAACATAGCTACTGTCCTTTTAGACGACATCAAATCTAAATTGGCAGTACCTACAAAAGACAATACAATAAAACCAAACGTGGTAGTTCTAAATACACGTTTGATAGTTCTTTATGGGTTATACCCAATCTCAGACAAGTTAAGGTATTGTTTAAGATGTATTTTATTTGTAAATTTTATTTTTGGTTTCTTTTATTGATGTAGTTTAATAATACTTTATTTGTTAATTAATTTTTGTATTCCATTATGGATACAAAGTAATTTATAGGCCGTGCCCAAGCCTCCCACAGGGTATGTCCAAGCCTCCCTACCGTAGGGAGCAATGGGCACTTTTGACTTAGTTTACTAAATATCTCGTAATTTTGAGACTGATAGTAATTTTTAAGGAAGCTCTTTAATTATATCTAGCCAGATACTTGGTGCAATAAGAATTGGCAATAAAAGTTGACTATCTATAAAATCTGATCTTTTATGCAATAAATAGTGAAAAAGTGCCCATCCCTCCCCTACCTCCCCTACTTAGTTATTTCAAACAAGCTTCCATTTTCTGCCGAATATGCCTTCAGAGTGCACTGAGAGCAACTTCAGTTGCTTTATACCTACACAATTTCTTAAAAGCTCACAAAAGTAAGTCAAAGATAGGTGTTACTAAATGAAAATGGTATGCACTTCCATCTACCTAAGTAACAATTTATGGAAATTCGTAAAACGTTATGGAGATCTGAGGTCGAGGTCCACTCCGCAGTTTAGGTAGTACGCTCCGCCGGCCGGCGAGACCTCGTGAAAGGTCTATGGCAAGCAAGTGGAAAGAGACAGCAATATTTTAGGTAACCCATGTTCTGGAGTGGACCTTCTATACGTAGTACTATTATTTATTCTGCATCCTTGCAACTAATTGGGGTTGGCCAGCAATATTACAACTTCAATTAGCTAAGAGAAATACTGGCGATCCTCTGAGTATGAGAGGCCGTATATAAATGTATTTTAACGTTTAATTAATGAATGGCATAGAAACGGAGGCTGCTTGCACCCCAGAAACTCAAGAATTTCAACTCCAAACTTTTCAATGTAGCCAACTGTTTTTGTCACGCTGGCATTTCAAGTATCTTACTAAAACAAAAATATACTAGGAGTTGACAAATTAGCCGAGAAAATGTAGCTTTACAGTCATTTCTAACAATTCATTGTTATATAGCATTATATTAGCAACGTAATGAGTACCTAGAGGTACAAATTAATTGTATCTTTTTGGGTTACCTACCTCAACCACTATATTCTAAGGAATTTCAAAGATCATAATATTGTACTCAGGAATTCGGTCTTTTTCGAGGGGCACGTTGTATTGTATAGGTACTTATTACCATTGAATACACCATAATAATTTGACGTGTTATGTAATCGAGTGATGAGTAACACCGCTTGGCAGGATGCTGGAGCCGTACCAGCCGAAGTTCCAGCAGCAGCATCGGCAGAGCTGCGCGCTGGCTGAGAGCTCCGTCGTCGTGCCACCCCACGTAAGTCCACGTCCGTCAATAACACCAGAGAGAACGCACGTTTATATAGAGACTAAGGCTCAATTCACACCAGAAGAGCAGCGCAGCGCGGCGTAGCGCACCGACCCGCTCCGTGGAGAATGCGCGAGGATTCCTGCGACTGCTCGAGAAGCCGCTGGAATGCGTAGGAAGTCGCTGGAATTTACATAATTATTGACATATTGACATATGTATTGACAGCGGCCGTCGCGTCTACTCGAGCATCCTCGGGCATTCCCGCGACAGCTCGCGCAGTCGCACGGCTTTGTTTATGGAATGCGCTGGAATTCCCGCGAATCCGCGGGCATCCGCGCGCATCGTTAGAGTTTTAATGCGATAATAAGTCTTCTAATAATGAAAATAAAGTTGAAATTCTCATGACACTGAAACTGCGCTCCGCTACGCTGCGCTGCGCTGCTCTTCTGGTGTGAATTGAGCCTAGCTCTAGCTGTGCCCGCGACTGCGTCCGCGTGGAATAGTTATTTTGGGCATTACCTTTTTTCGCAATAAAAGGTAGCCTATGTTCTTTCTCAGGGTCTAAAGATTGTCTGTGCCAATTTTCATCAAAATCGGTTGAGCGGTTTAAGCGGGAAAGCGTAACAGACAGACAGACAGAGCTACTTTCGCATTTATAATATTAGTAGGGATTGTTCATCTATGTCTATGGTGCTCGCCCACAGAAAAGTAAACCTATAGAAGTAAGTCAAGTGTATGAACTTCACTTTTCAAGGCCTACCCTTGGTGGTCGCTCTAGGGTCGTCGATTGTGGCAAATGCAAAACTATCGAAGTGCAAATTTTATTCAAAAAATCAAAACCACCCGTATCTAACATTATCTAATCCCCATGAGTTATACTTTTATGCTAAGTTCCAAAAATGGTTGTTTGTTTGTAATTGTATTGAAGACTCCGGAATCTCGCAGAATTGATACTTCTAATCCCACGAGACCTCAAATTTACGATTTCGTGTCGGAATTTCATTTCCTAACGGCGATAAACACAGAATTACATTGCCATGTGTGATCTTTATTGATTGTTTACTAAAAACAAAAGTGAATGGTTTTTATTATAGTCCATTCTGTCGCATAGCCGTGATAGCCCAGCGGTTCGAACTGTGGCCTCTCAAGCAGAGGGTCGTGGGTTCAAGCCCCGGGCTCGCACCTCTGAATTTTTCGGAATTTATGTGCGATATCAAATTTGATATTTATCACGAGCTATTCGGTGAAGGAAAACATCGTGAGGAAACCTACACACAGCGACGAAGAAATTCAACGTTGTGTGTGAAGTTCCCAATCCGCACTGGGCCCGCGTGGGAACTATCGCCCAAGCCCTCTCATACTGAGAGGAGGCCCTGCAGTGGGACGTATATAGGTTGTTGATGATGATGATGGTTCTGTCGCAGCATCGGGCGTCGTTGTCGCGGGGCTGCGTGTCGTACGACTGCGGAGCCTCGTACCCCAGTTACCAGCCCTATGGGTACCTCACGCACAGGCCTAGACAGGTAAATATAAAATAGTCCTAATCTCATAATCATTTTTAGAGTTCCGCACCCAAAGGGTAAAAACGGGACCCTATTACTGAGACTTCGCTGTCTGTCTGTATGTCCGTCCGTCTGTCCGTCCGTCTGTCCGTCTGTCACCAGGCTGGATCTCACGAACCGTGAGAGCTAGAGAGTTGAAATTTTCACAGATGCCGCTATAACAACAAATACTAAAATCAAAATAATAATAATAATTAAGGAGGGCTCCCATACAAAAAAATCTGTTTTTTTTCAGTTTTTGGTACGGAACCCTACGTGCGCGAGTCCGGCTCGCACTTGGCCCGTTTTTGTAAATATGTTCGAAGGTGTAATGCCTCACGTGACAGTAATTACACCGGCTGTTGCTAATGATACTTTAGGCTAGGGGTGTCACCCGTACTATAGTATTATACTATATTATATTATTTCAGTTCGTAGCACTATATGTTACAGAAAAATAATATAGTAAGTACGAAAAACTATATACTCGAGAGACTGTGTCAGCTGAAGCTGACTTAGATTTATCAAAAACATAGTTACATGGAAATATGAATCCTATATTTTTGTTTTTTTTTAATGTTTAAAAATATAAAAAAAAACTATTTAAACTTCAAAGAAGGTGGCAAAAATTCAAAATGGACCATTACAAGCAGTTTGACTTTATACTCGTATACTTTGGAAATAACTTTGTTAGTTTGATAACATAAGATATACCTACATACATAGCTATACATAGCAATACCAAAAAAAAATCATTTTCATAATAGTTTGAATAATCACATTTAATCACTAGCGTAGCTTTACTGTTTGAATCAGATCTTTTGATATTATGATATTGCTAAACGTGGCACTGGATTTTTGAATTCATGTGCTCTGCCTACCCCTCTTGGGAATACAGGCGTGAGAATATGTATGTATGTATGTATGTAAGCAAGAAAATTATCTTAGTGCTTTTATCTCTGCCGGTTATCGAAACGCCCCCATCACTAGCCCCCAAACTAAGCAATAGACAACGCAGTATGCTCATAGTATAAAAAACACTCAGCAAACCTAAGTTTTAAAATATCTATTCACCGACAGAGCCAGCCGACAACGAAAAGCTTCTTGCCAGATAACGGCAAAGTAATCCGAAACTTATTTAATGTAGGATAAGAGGCGATTGATAACTCAAAATGGAATGCTGAGATTAAATCACGAGGAAAAAGCTTCGGAGATTGATCTCTGGCGACGCCAAGTTGTGAAATATTTTCGAGCGCCACTTTAAAAGCTTTTGCTGGACTTATAAAAGGTTTTTACATCCATATCATGACGTTCTTAGATACGTTGAGACGCAAGCAAATGGTCTAGGGTCAGGGAGGGTACAGTTGCTCGAAGGGAACAGTCGCTCGAATGCACTTTACTGGAAACTGAAAGAGCTATCTATTTGTC
>BHDV01004211.1:59875-73396 GCA_005406045.1 Adoxophyes honmai | reverse complement strand
GATTATACCGCTAATTAGACCTTTAGTGATATTTGATACCGAATTGCATTATAACCGGTTATACCGTATTTAAAACCGGTATTCACAATACCGGTAACGATCCCTGGTATGAAGTTTCACAGCGCCTTTAGCAGTCATTTGTGAAAGTAAATATTGGTAGATGGACACCGATATTAAATTGCTTACCTATCGAAATTCAAAACTAGCAACTAACGTCTTGCAGCCGTTACATAACTCACCATCTGTCACTAATCTGATAGATGTCACACACAATTTGAGCCAAAAACAATTGACTATTGACAATATGCAGTGGTAACTTATGGTAGTGCTACAAAACGTGATTTGGTTTTCATACAGAGCTTGCTCAAAACAACATGAATCGATATTTCTGAATCACTAATAGCAAGTTATGGTAATTTTCAAGGCAACATTGTCTAGTTTATGAACTATTACCCATCAAATCAATATCTAATATTTCATTGCACTTTTGCCTTTGACATGTAGTGGAGTCTGAATCACTAACACTGGGACTGTAGATTAAATTTTTCAGTTTCTTTGAATCTATTTTCATTTCTATGAACTGCTTTAAAGTTGTCCAAGTAAACAAAAACGTTTTGCTGTCGTTGGCGCTATTTCTAATATTCTCTTTTAAAGTAAATAGATTCTATAATTAGTAATTAATTTTAGCAGCGCGCCAAAGACAGCGAGACGAGTTCAGAAGTGTACATTAAATTGTGATAATTTGTAATGATATATCTACAAATCAAAGTACCAATTAAACTAACTATACTAAGATATCCTTTTTCGAAATTTCCAGTAGTGTAGCGCCTTGACTCCTTCTCTTCATATCTAATTCGTGTGTAAGAAAAGTTAGTGCGTCCATCGCAAATTATTAGTCGTGTGGTGCTACTTTAAGAAAAATAATAGATAAGTTGTCTTTGGTTGTTGCTTTAAAACGTTTATTTGTCACACTTGTAGAAGTAATGCAATCGAAGAAGCCAAATATATTTGTCAGGCAATGGGTATTTCAGTTTGTAAAATTAAAATGGATTCTCAAATTTTACATACTTCATATTTAGCTAATTTTATATTAATTTGCCTAAAACTCTGTTAAACTATTTGGTATTTGCTCTACTTAAATATTCACACTGGCCATCAAGATGTTTGATGGCAGTCAATTGTTTCTTCAAAATTTCTTAAGTCGTAAGATCAAAGTCGTTACATTTTAAAAATGAATTTCTTTATCTATGATGTTATAACCTTATAAAAGAAGAATGTAATAACATGTAGTTAGAAAAAATATTTTACATTTTGAGTGTTTGATCCTTATTGAAGTTTCAATAAAAGTAGACACCCCTGTATTCAATGCAGGTAAGATTTTTAGTCCCCACTACTGCTTTACACGATGAATTACTTTATATTGAAATGAGAAATGTATTTTTATACAAAAAACCCACCCTTGTAAATTACTAGGTATATTTACCTGATATTTTTTATCCTCCTAATACCTTTAATATTAAATTTCATAGTTATCCAAACTTCTAGTTGTTTTGCCCTGTCTAAAACGTCCTCTCTATTTGATCCTATCTTAAAGTGTAATTTATCTTAGATCATACCGGGTTACCGATTCTTTAGAAACCTTATAAATGAGAATACTTTTCAATTAAATTAGCTGAAATTCTGTTTACAAAAGAGCTGTTTTTTTGTAATGTAAACTAATATTACCGGACAAAGACCTGATTCACAAAACAGATACCTACGCAGTCAAACCTTCTCCAGGTGCTATGAACACAGATGTGTGTTCAAATACCTGCTAATCTATGACAGCGGAACGCATATGCGTGTCAGTGGCAGCGAACGTGTTAGTTAATTTAAATTTTGAATCAGGGTTCGATTTCGTTGAAACAAATGAAATGTCAATTGGTTTATCGACTATGTTCTTTGCCAAACACATTAAGATTAATATTAGGCATTATATTGTATCCTATCGTATTAAAAAAGGTTTTAATTATTCTGTAACCCGGTCCTAGCTTATCCTTTATCATAATTATTCAACACTCACGTAGAAATGTAAATTTTAGTCCAACAAATTCTAAGCAAATTTGTAAATAATTGTAATCACAACAAAACTGTTGCTAGTTCGTAAGTTTTTAATGTTTATCATTTGAAATGTATTTATGTAACAACTCATTATTTGATGTAAATAAATGTATGTAGTAAAAATATCTGAGGAGTGTAAATAGATTTCAAAGTATGATTAATAATTATCGACAGTGAAAAGAGGCAACCAAGCTACATGTAATATTTTAAAAATTACCTATTAAATATTAAAAATAGACCATCTAAGATACAGGATGCGTTCTAAGTAAAATAAATTTGCATTTTATTTGTAGGTATGACATTTTTCAATTATTGAACGTCTGATTTTCCGATCACAACATACTAAAATTTAAATTTAACACTTCAAATTGATCTCAATCAGGAAAACTTTTATGCTTACTTTATGAGCCAATTTCTTGTATATAAACTTCTATATTAACCTTTTATGTTTCCTCTACAATTACTTCAAGAATCCAATGTCATTATAATAATTACATATGTAACAGCTCAAATTAATGTATCGAAATTGTCCTTTAACTTTTATAATATAGTTCTACAAGAAATTATGTTAAAATCTACTTGAGTTTTTTTTACCTTCACCGTAAACCTATTGTCGCAAACTCCTTGCGTTTTGTACCTTCTTTTTTTTTATTGCAAACTATGTACTTTATTATAATATAGGTAAACACAGGACTCTTTAAAATATACACGCATAAGACATTACCACATTACACAACAACTGAACTAGCCAAGACTGACACAGACTTCAATATATCAACCAAAAAAAAAACATAAATGTTTAAAAAAGAAGGTGCAAAACGCAAGGAGTTTGCGACACCTATTTTTAATTAAACTAGGAAATACTAATGAGTGAATCAGTCTTAAACAATGTATTGGCAAACGACTTTCACCACCCCAGTTAGCTTAGCACAGCAAGGCGCGAGAGATGCATGGATAGACTATACCTGTCACTGTCTAACTAGAGACGTCAGAGAGTGACAGGTAGTCTATCCCGAGCGCGTGTCGTCTCACGCTTGATGCTAAGCCTACAATTATTCGCGGTAGTTCCTTTCCTTCAGCTATTTCTTCTAAAATAGTGCGTTTTATTCGTGCCAGTTCCGTCAAATTCAGTTCTTTCCTTTAGAATAACACCTCTACATTTCTCCCGTAGATGTCATAATAAGTGACTAAGGTCGTCACAGACTACCTACGCATATACGATAATATTATTTGTCTGCGTATAAATGTCATCTTTCCATTATGTCGGTGCCAATAGATACCTGACGGTAAATCTGCGCTGTGTGTGTTGGCTCATTAAATTGTATAGGGAGCGATATTGACAGATATCTGTTCAGTAACAGATATCTTACCGTATCTGCTTAGTGTGTGACACGCTTTATAGGCGACCGGCTAGCAACCTGTCTCCAAAGTACTACTCTAAAGGTGAAAATAGAAAATAGGCTAGAAGTGAAAACGTGGAATAATCTAGGTTATGCCTATGTAGCGTTTCGTGTTGCTACCGCATATGTATGTACCATCGCGAACAGGGATTGTTGAGCCACTTACCTATGTTTGTAACTTGGTCGTGTAATACTAATACAATAGCTGACATCTAGTCGGTCACATCGGTCATTGATTACACGTCTAAATTGCGAACAGTGGCAAGTGGCTCAACAATCCCGGTTCGTGACTGTACAAAGTTCACGTGTATTTATAGTTAGTTGCTGTCGGGATAGACTTAGTTCTATCAGCCGCTATATTTGTACCATCAAACCAATTGATTCCTGACCCACTATAGAACCTATTCACAGTGAACGTCATAGTGACATTACATTGCTTGACAAAGGAAATGTTTATGACGTTTATTGTGACAACGTTCTGCGGTGGGTCAGGAATCAGTTGGTTCGATAGTACATGAAAATTTCATCCAACTTTTCCACCTCGTACCGGGATCGATATGCTATCTTTGGCTTTCCATGTAACCGTGGACTGTAATCGGTAGCCTCGAATATTCATAACCGCTTTGAAGTCAAACAGTTTATTAAAATGTTTACGAATGGCTTTGTTGTCGTTGACATGCTAATTTGACAGATTTACATTGATTTGCGATAAGATGTTTCGGTATGAGCTGTAGGTAGGTTAGTAGTAGCCTACAGAACATCCGTTGGTATATCGACTTTCTTACAATACCAAATACCTTTATTGAACCCTAAACAAATCAATACAATTTGGATGAAAAAAGCTGAAAGTTGGTGTGAAATGTATAAAATGCATAATTATAGTCTGCTATATCCCATTATTGTCGCTTTGTAGACACTCTTCAATGTTTTATGTAACTTTAAAGCTATTAATATTGCTGGAAATGGCCTCAAAACTTACCTACCTATATCAATATCGGCCTGGATTTGTTTTCTATAATACGTTTCTTTAACTCTACCAACCCTTTTGGGATTACTTGCGTATTACATATGTTGTATTAAGAATTTCAAAGCAGTTTGATACGCATACCGTAAAACAGGGTGAGTTGGGATTGTGAGGGCAGATGAGGTTTGAATAGAAAGAACAGGGATAACACAGGAATATGGTGGTTTACATAAATAAGTAGTACATTCTTGTTATAAATGGATATCACAATAATTTATGCCAAAAAACTGCCATGCAATTTAGGAGTTTAACGAAAAAATATGTTTTTGTCTAATACTGTAAAAATTATACAAAAAATCCATAATTAATTATCAATTTTACCCAATATATTTACCTCACCCATGGCGTTGGTGGGATTGGGACGTCTTACTATTTTGTGTGTGCGTGTGTGTAGTCCCTTAAAGTTATGAAAATGTAACTACCTGACGTCATAAAACATAAAACACCAATTACTACACAGGGTGGTCGGAATTCGACCATAAATATTTTAATTAATTATAATAATTTGATAAATTATATATTTATAATAATTTGACCATAAATAATTTTTGGTCGGGTATACACGTTTGAAACCCCCTGTGAACTTTTTCCCCGCAATTTTTGTTAAAAAAAAAAAAATGAAAATCTAATAATATTGACCAGTCTTTCGCGGCTACAGGTGCACGCTGACTAACTGCACTTGTAGAGCCGTATACATTAGGCATAACACAGAGCCCATTCATCTCAAAAGAGATGAAACATTTGTCTCCCGCAGGGTCAGTAATGAAAATTTTAAAGCAATATTTTACAGGGGTTTTCAGACGCGATTTCCAGGCACCTATGTAGGTATAATAAAAATATAATTGTATCGAGGTTTGAGAGTCCGTTTTTCTTACCCCGTTTTACGGATTCCTCTGAGGACCCAAGAGATTTCATTCAAGTTTCGGTTCTACAAAGTTTCTTGCGCGGGATGGAAAAGACACCCTGTATACACACATATATCTTTCTACAAGACTGGCTTCCCAGCACATTCTAATCCTATCTCACATTCCAGATTTTCCCAACAAAAAGCATTTTACGTGATAAATGGTTCCCAAACGCTTACAATATGGAATGATATATTCTTTCACTATTATATTCATTCGTAGAGAATGTTATATAACCCAATAAAGCATTATCCCTTCTTAATCAAGGAAAATCAAAAGCTTCTTAGATGATTAACGAACATGCAATATAATAAAGAAAGAAGGACTAGATGAAGTAATTGAATTACCTACTCTAATTACTATTCGTTATTATGTGTCGAAAGCAAAAGTAGTAGGTAGTAGACTTTCAGTTCCTGTTGGTCACCCGATCTGAAAGTTATCCGAAATTGAATGCAAAAAAATACACTTTAAATTTGCTGGTAAACGAATCACACGTAGTAGTTCGTTACATATCACATAATTTGTTAAGAGTTTGTAAACCTAGCTTATAAACTATATCATGCATGTGTAGTCTATTACTTGGTACCTATGTCCTAACAACGTGTATCTGTTAAGTGCTACTAAATATGCTACCTAACATTACTCTAGGTTTCTCCTCACAAATTCTATTATATTTAACATCATTTTTGTATTCCTAAAGGGAGCTAAGAAAACCTAAAGTTTCATACTTAGAAGGCAATATTGCAGAGCCATTATTCAGTAATTTAAGATTATAAAATCATGACAAAAAGTACTATCCACGATGCAAGATGCGGGTACCTATACCTATCTTAATTTACATCCTTGACACAATGTAATTAAGTTCCCAAAGTTATTTTACCTCATCTGTCAACGAATGACAGCAGATTTATTACATTTTATTGTATATTTTGCACAAAGTAGACATTCTCGGATATCAAAAGGACACTTCAAAAGCTGGGAGGCGTTATTCTGGAACCTCATCTTGTGAAATATCTTTTTGACGGCAAACAAAAGATTATCGTTGCTGTGTGATTGCTATCCTTGTACAGTCGGCGACAAATATTACGCGTCTAATAAAAATGGGCACGACATTAGATGGACAGAAGGCATTGGCAATCTAGGATCAATGCAACCAAAGTAGAATGTAATTTTTTAATTTTAACGCTTTTTCCATATGAAAAATTTAATTACTCGAGAGGAAAAAGCGACTTTTTCAAGGCTAAATATTTTTGTTTGGTTGAACGACGCTTAAAGCATCAAATTGCGTAAGATCTGCGCTACATCCAAGGTATTGCTTTAGTCAGTGATAGGTAGGTACGTGCTTTTAGTTGAATGTGTGGTGCCGGGCTTGGAATAATATCTCTCCGTTTCTTCCGTGGATGTCGTAAGAGGTGACTAAGGAAATAGTTTTTAATGTACACTTATGGCAACAGGCTAGCAACCTGTCGCTAAAAATAATTATCTGTCATACATACATACATACATATTCTCACGCCTTTATTCCCAGAAGGGGTAGGCAGAGCACTGGAATTCAAAAATCCAGTGCCACGTTTAGCAAATTCAAGGTAACTAGATGGTTAAACGTGATATTGCGGTGACAGGTTGCTAGCCCATCGCCCACAATACACTAACCCTTTCTCAGAGTCGACTCTTACGACACCACGATTATCTGTCATCTATGTTAAAATCTAAAATTACTCTAGAAGTCGCCACAAAAGGCCATAGCTTTAACTATGGTTCGTTCAGTCTGCTCTACCAACTCCATTTGGTAATTCAACCGTGATATTTATATTATTTCGTTGAATGTTTTGTCTCCGCAACTTGTACGCCTTGTACATACCAATCCAAAAAATACGAATTAAAAACTTATTGTGTACCTACCTGTACCGACGAATTTTGAAAACCAAATGAAAAATAAATGGAAACATTCTTTGGTACCGACAACACTCGTTTCCATCAAACTTGGGCCTTTCGTTCTGTCAAATGGCGGCGCTGCCCGGGGGAGCAGTTTGTCCCGCTAGGGCTGTCAACACGATGTGAAAGGCTATGGGACTTATCACGGCTAACAAATTACAAAAAAAAGACAAAAAAATTACGCCCACATTTTCACAAAATTTTTATCTAACCTAATCTAATAAGGATGGGAAATGCATTCAGGTACATCCCAGAGTCGTTTCCGCGGAATGGACATCGCGGCGACAACCCAGGGCGTTTTTGGGATTCGCTGCCCCCGAGCGGAGAGGAATACCCACTAAAACCAAACCGCCCTCCTGACCGTTCATGCGGATGCTACGGGAACACCGTAGGCACACTTCCGCGACACCCGCCAGTCACACCACCCTCAGGTCCTTTTTTAAGGAGTGTGGTCTCCTCCCCAGTGCTCTTTTTTTATAAGGAGTTATGAGCTCTCCTTTGCGCTTCAGGGCGCATTTACCTCTCCCCGCCTAGCCCTCGCGAGCGTCGACGGAGCATGATGCGCCCTGAAAATGACGCATTTACCCCTCCCTGCCTAGCTCTCGCGATACGATAAATTTCCAAGAACAATTTAGGAAATTATAAACTTACAGATCTTGTTATTTTTCGGTGACACACACATTGAACGACAAGTGACGAGAACATCAATATTGTTAGTCCAAGCAAGATAGAGACTACAACCACCCGATAACATACAAGCGCAATGTATGTTCATAAGTAAAAATCTTAAGCGCCTTTGTTGGCAAGTAAATGACATACATAAAAAATATTCCTGTATTGCCTGTTTTCCTAACTGGGGTAGACAGTAGAGGAAACGAAGTTCCACTTCTAGCATGTTTTTATGGTTTCAAGTTGGCAGGTATAATAGTGACAGGCTTACGGCATCCACGGAAGAAATGAAGAGGTGTTATTCTAAACCCGACACCACACGGCACAATACGCAGCAGATTTTTTTCACTGCCTCACTCATCGTCACGGGACAACCCTACGGTGCAAACTCGACCCCAGCGAGCTGCTAAATTTATTTCGACGAAAAAAGAACAGTGATGAGCCGAAGGCGATTCTACACAAACTTCCAGAGTTCAAGTTTTGACAATAACTTGTCTGACATGTGCAAAGTTACGTCCAAATTGCATACTTCTATTGGTGTTTGCAGAAGTTGGCTGTCTCTTGTTTCAATGTGGTGGAAGTACGAAGATAACTAACCTGAGCAAACGTTGTACGGTCAAGTGCAAAAGTAAGCAGCGATACACTCTTCCAAAAAGGCGTTTCACAACCACATTACGACGGTCCATCTCAAAAATAATATAGATTATATACTTATTTCATGACCATGTTACACCTATGTTGTTTTTAGGGTTCCGTACCCAAAGGGTAAAAACGGGACCCTATTACTGAGACTTCGCTGTCTATCTGTCCGTCCGTCTGTCTGTCACCAGGCTGTATCTCACGAACCGTGAGAGCTAGAGAGTTGAATGTTTAATTAAATATCTACTTTAAAAATAAATAATTGAATAAAAATAAAATTAGTATTTAAGGGGGGCTCCCATACAAAAATTCTGATTTTTTGCAGTTTTTGGTACGGAACCCTTCGTGCGCGAGTCCGACTCGCACTTGGCCAGTTTTTAAAACTTTGACTGTATAATCTTACTGTGATACACGACTATCCTACTAATAATAGTTACTGTGGCGGCCTACCATGGAGGTTTTAGCGGAACTTGACAGAGCGTCCAGAAATACTGGCACGAAAGAATTTGACGTATGTCAGGAGGGTTCTATGTCAGCTGCTCGTCTGTTTTAACGGTTTTAACTAAGATTTTATGATGTACCTAACTTATTCTGTTTCGTTCGGTGTTGTACCATTGTGTTAGTTTTCCTTGTGCTAATATAAACATTTAACACTAATAAAAACAGTTAAGAGGTACAATAGTAACTGGTAGCCAGCCTGTCGTCTAAAATATATCGGAACCTATTTCCTTAGTCGCCTCTTTCGACACACACAAAATTACGAAATAATATCTCTCCTCGATCCTTTCTCCCCTTCTCACCTCCCTTCCTTTTCTTCCTTCATTTTCCATTCATCAACAGTAATTCAACTTTGATACTCAGTCTTGTATCCTAAGAACCACCATATAGCGTGAATTTTCGAGTCACTTCCAAGTTATAAGTCGGTAAGTATCGCTTTTTAAACAAAGCATCAAAATGCATATTGCAAGTGCAAAATTGTAGATTTTCATCGCTATAGCTTAATTAGCCACTGATTTTTGTGAAATTAGAAACGAACTATTTGTTGACTAACTTAAAAGTAATAATGTCCAATCCTATTATCTCAATTAGACGAAAGATCTAAGTGGGTGTAAATATTTTCAGAGTAGGTACTAAACAAGTAACGTAGACTCGGGGCCCTTCACAGAGAGCATTTGTCTATATTTGTATCTTCCAGCTGCTCTAATATTCCTAAATTTATATTAGTTAAAAGAACAAATACTGAAAGAGACAAAACAGCTATGTAAAACAGTCACCTTTGTTCATTTAAGCTTCAAATACGCGAAGAATTTCAACGAAAACCGCAAAGCAACTTCAGACGGTAAAAAACAATTTGTCAGAAAGGACAAACCCACGCCTGCCAAAATAATGTACTTACCTTTTTCCTCACCGCTTTTCATGGAGCAAAGCTGCTATTAAATTTCTAATTTTCCCACAAAACTTCGTTCCCAGTACTCAGTTTTTCTATTTCGAAAGTTGTGCCTTTTTGCTCCGCCCCGCCACTGAAACCAGCGGACCGCGTGAAATTGGAAGATTTCAAACTTATAACACCGTAAAATGGGACCTAAATAGATTTAGTGGATAAAAAAGGTGGATCAGGATCACACATTTACTTGTAGACTTTTGATTTTTACGTTTAGTATTTTTACAATTAATAAAAAACGTATTACAAGTAACTAGCTGTGCCCGCGACTCCGTCCGCGTGGATTAGTGACTGAGGGATTGCTCCCGTTTTTTCCACATTTTGCAATGTTTCTTCGCTTCTATTGGTTGTAGCGTGATGTTAAAGAGTGGTTCGGAAAAAATGTAGCTATTCAAACTTTTAATAAAAAAAAGAAACATAGTAAAACAAACGACTATCCTTTGGTAGATGTCAAATAGGTAATCCAAGAATACATTTTAGCTGCAAACGTGTGATTACATTTTATATTTACAATATTGTTTTCATCTGAAATTAGTCGTCGTAAACTAATACTGAACAGTCACTTATAAAATCCCTGTAGGTGTCAGGTTAGAGTAGCAAAAAATTTAAATCTGCCTCGATCTTTTGTCGGAAAGGTTTTAAGATGTTACAAGGGGAGGTTGAACATTGAGAGGAAACCAGGTTCTGGTCGAAAAAGAGGGTTTCAGATTAAAAATCTTGCTAAGAAAATCAAAGCTGCTTTTAAGACTAACCCTAACATTTCCGAACAAAAACTAGCCAAAAAGTTAAGTACGACTAAGTCTATGGTTCGTCGAGTGAAACTAAATAGTGCGTTGAAAACATTTAAAGTCCAAAAAGTTCCAGACAGGACGCCTGAAAAGGAAAAAGTGGCTAAATCAAGGGCAAGAAAGTTATACACTAATTTCTTCACAAAGTACGATTGCTGCCTGATGGATGACGATACGTATGTGGTTGCCGACTTCAAACAAATTCCGGGCCAAGAATTTTATGTTGCTAGTCAAAAGGATAATGTCAACCCTAAACATAAATGTAAAATGGCCAGCAAAAACCCCCAAAAGTACATAATTTGGCAAGCCATATGCACTTGCGGCCTAAAAAGTGATGAATTTATTACTATGGGCACGGTTAATGGTGATATTTACGTAAAATAATGTCTGGCTAAGCGGTTATTACCACTTATACGTAAAAACAATTCATTTGTGTTCTTTTGGCCTGATCTAGCTTCTTACCATTATGGAAAAAAAGCTAAAGACTTTTATTTTGCGAATAATGTCCATGTTATCCCAAAAGAGGCGAACCCACCTAATTGCCCTGAACTTCGCCCAATCGACCGTTACTGGGCTCATATGAAAAAAAAGTCAAATACACAAACTCTGTAGCTAGAAATATTCAAGATTTTAAGAAAAAGTGGAGAAACCAAGTCAAAAACATCGACAAGGACCATGTTCAAACGTTGATGAAAGGAACAAAAGCTAAAGTACGCAAATTTTGGCATGGTTAAAACAAAATTTATAGCAATGTACATAATTATCATGTTAAATTCAACCATTTTTCATATAAAATAAATATTTACAAAATTACCTTCAGTTGTATTAAAACACTACTTAAATGACCTGCTACTTTTTAACCGGACCACTTCTTATATAGCCTAAAGCCTTCCTCGATAAATGGTCTATCCAACAAAAAAATAAATTTTCAATTCGAACCAGTAGTTCAAACAAAAAAACTCTTCAGCTTAATAATATTAGTATAGATTTAAGTGAAAAACACTCTTATAATTTTTATTCCTTTAATAAGATTTCATTAAAGCGTCAAACAAAAGAGCACAGATTTTTATTTAATAAGGAAATTTCATAAAATCTGACATGGTTCTCTTTGCTTTGTTTTCTCACGTTTTCCTTCGACATTCGTGAAGACAAATTAAATATAAATGTGCGCTGTAATATACGGAATTGCTTTCACCTTTGTAAAAACTGTAAAATTACTCGAACAATTTACTTAGGTAATGATAAATAATTGGTTCTAAATTGTTACTAGATTTTCTGTCTTGTTCACGACAAATCCACGGTATGGCTATTTTTATTCAATCACAACTTAGTATTTGCATACACACTAACTACCACCTTAAAACCTAATAAAAATATAAGCTAGAAGTGGCCACAAAACGTGAAATAGTCATTGTATTGTCTATGTGGCGTTTATTGTGCTCTATACCCCACTTGGTAATACAGGCGTGACTGTATGTATGTATGTATGTATGTATGTATGTATGCATTGCATGTAGGTATGTATGTATGTACATATTGGGGAGAGGACCTTCTGTACTAACATTACATATTCTGTGGTCATCACCAGATGTTTGGTAACTGGCGAGTTGAATGCCAGTCGCTGGCATTTAATAACTGTAAGCTACCACTAAATATCCATTGGTGGTCCCATTCAACCAAACGAGAATAAAAATTAGTCTTGGAAACCATTTTTAAGCGTGTCGCACACTAAGAAGATATGGTAAGATATCTGTTACTGAACAGATATCTGTCAATTTCGCTCTCTATACAATTCAAGGAGCTAACACACACAGCGCAGATTTACCATCAGGTAGGTATTTGTTGGCAACATTATGGAAAGATGACATTTATACGCAGATAAAATAATATCGTATTTTGCGTAATCTGTGACTAGCTTTAACCTTTTTTCAAAATGGCGGAAAACCCACAATATATGAAATCTTGGTCGACAATTTCAAGTTAAACTTTTTTAGGCTCCCCCCCACGTCATATCAAAAATTCAGCTATCTCGGTTCATTTCCATTTCTGAGCCATTTTTTCCGACGAAATGACTGGATTTTAGTCATGGTTTTGATTATGTACCGTTTTGTAAGCTCTTCCAACCTCAATTGGGAATACCGGTGTGATCTATGTATGAATGTCGTGATCGTGAAATTAGTCACTTTTTACTCGCAAGTAAATTAATTCTTCACATGACAAAAGCGGAGAAGACTTTTCTATTCCAAGGCCAAATTTTATTATCGTTTGGTTAAATCGATCCTTAGACTACGATTTAATCATACTGAATACAGGATCTGTCATAGTAATTTACTGGCCACTTAAACAATTACCTTTAGACATAAAATGAAAGGTCGGAACGACACTAATTATATCAAAGTAGGTCGTTTATTTCATTGACTGAAATTAGATTCGTAATTATTTTCGTTGAATTAGTCGTGCGTTAGTTTTTGACACAGTCGTCATACATATTTATAGTATATCGTGTCAGGATGGGTTAGTATGACCTTGATCTGTCATATACATACATATTCTCACGCCCATATTCCCATGAGGGGTAGGCAGAGCACATGAATTCAAAAATCCAGTGCCACGTTTAGCA
>BHDV01004211.1:38044-53271 GCA_005406045.1 Adoxophyes honmai | reverse complement strand
AGGCAGAGCACGTGAATTCGAAAATCCAGTGCCACGTTTAGCAATTTCAGCAGGGTAACCAGATGGTCAAACGTGATATTGCATGCAAGTGTGCAAATATTTGAACATGAAATATTTACATGCGTGGCAAAATGTAATTTTGCAATAAACATATTAGATAACTTATTATGTCACTAATTTTTAGTTTAATAAAAGAATTACCTGTAAACGTGTCAATTTTTTTTTGATCAATCATTTCCATTGATCGATATTGAAAAATAGGCAAAAAAAATACGTTGTGTGCGAGTCCCTTAAATGTTTATTATATTTTACATACAAATTCTCACGCCTGTATTCCCAAGAGGGGTAGGCAGAGCACATGAATTCAAAAATCCAGTGCCACGTCTAGCAAATTCAGGGTAACCAGATGGTCAAAAGTGATATTGCGGTGACAGGTTGCTAGCCCATCGCCCACAATACACTAACCCTTTCCCAGAGTCGACTCTTACGACACCCACGGGAAGAAAGGGGGAGCTGCTATTCTAACCCGGCACCACACGGGCAAATTTTATTGTATTTTATTTTATTATTTATTATTAGGTACATTGAAATTAACACTGAGAGTTCGCGAATATTTCAAGAGCCTACCTGTTGACATTATTGATATCGAGCAAAAAAGGGCAAAAAAATCGCGTTGTTACACGGGACCATCCTGAAATTCCTGAATTTAATTTAATTTTGTTTTACATCCACACATTTAAACTACAGTTAAAAGACTTAGGTTTCACCCTGTGTATGCGATGCGAAGTTTTACTGAATTTTAGAATTTCCCTTGCACATCAACAGGGGTCTTTCAGACAATACGAATATATCGACTTAAAATTAGGTTGAAAATCTCGTACGTTGCATCTGACGGGTCAAGGGCACATCACAATAGGCCTCTCGGCCTCGCGCGGACAACCCTTGCTTTGTTGGGAATTTGAGCTTTAATTGAGATAACTGATTGTAAAGAATTTATGTTCTTATAGGGAGAGAATGGGATATGAAGAACCAGACAACATAATTCAAAAAAAAATCAAAGCTTTATTTATGCAAATAAGCTCCTACGAGCACTTTTACACGTCATTTTTTGACATAAAGCTTTTTCCTTTCCGTGTTTTGCCGAAGTCGACACTTACAACATCCACGGAAGAAATGGAGAGGTGTTGTTCTAAACCCTACATCACACGAGAATTTATAAGGAATACCGACCTTTTTCGAAATGTTGAATTTCGAGTTACATGCTTACATACACACATCACATCTGTGGTCCCAAATGGGGCAGGCAGAGCAAACGAAACGCAACGTAGACAAAACCATGGCTAATTGGCCATACCTCGTTTTGTGGCCACTTCTAGCACATTTTTTTAGGATTTAAGTCGGCTGGTATTATAGCACAAGTTGCTAGTCTGTCGTCTAAAATGCTTTTTTGGCATAATTTCGAGTCAGTATACCTTATAAAGAAAAGAATACGTAATTGTCATCGCCCTCGTGACTCAAGTCGGTCAAAAAGAAATTTCCAACGAAGATGGGAAGGTAAAAGTTTTATTTTCCAGCGAGATTGGGCGCCGCGTCATGAGTTATGAGATAAATAAAACAGGTCCACTTATGCCTGGTAAAATATGGACTTCGAAAAATTGAGCGCAAAATGTACCCGTAGACAGAGCAATATGCAATTTTTTTTTCTCAACTCAAAAGTGTTTGGAGCACAATTGATACCGATAGCAATAAAAAATGGCTTATTATTATTTTAAATGTCCCAACTAACTACAGGAATTAAACCTAGTTCATGGTACAGCTAATCCTCTCACTTTGAGCATTTCAGTAGCTAGGTCTTGGAATATGCTAGAAATTTACATTTCTAGTTTCTACCTGGTCCGTGGTTGAGCGGTGGTCAGGGTGAGTCAAAATTATGGTCAACCTAATTTATAACAACAAGTCTCAAAACCAAAACAAGTCATTTTTCACAAGGGATGTTGGAATTAGGTCGGTACACCACAAAACAAGGGAACAACCAATCGTTGAAGATAAAACAAAACGGCCAACAAAAACCTTTTATAACCACATAACCATTTATTCACATTAGCAAACCCTGCAACCACAGAATATCGAAATAGATGACTCAAGTGTATGTACTTCGCGCGCCAAAAGGGAGCCAGAAGGGAGAGCAATGTTCTTCTTTGACGCGATTTCATTTAGTCTTGTACTACTTAGATTAAGTTTAACTTCCTAGAGACAGGACAACTTAAATAAGGCGGCCTCACCTTTGAATCTATTTCACTCGGCCTGTCAATTTCTATCACTAAAGCGATCGTGTGAAGTTACAGTAGGTAGAGAAAACGTGGCACGCTTGGTATTAATACAAATGCAGGAACTCGCGGTATCTATTTCGATATAAGTATGTGCCTGCCGCTCGTGCTGGATCCAACATCAATCTTCAAATGTGGCGAATGTGGCAATTAATAGCGGTATAGCTTTGTCCACGGCACTGGAAGGGTTGATGGCAAATTAAGGCTTCAAAAAGCTGATAAAAATGACCACAATACATGAAAGGCTTTCTGTTCGCGGGCTGCATTGGTTTGATTCTACGGTAGGTGGTTATAAAGGTAGCTATAACAATTGAACAATGACCGTATCAGGTAAATAAAGAACACCTATGCCTATTGTGAAATTAACGTCACAATTTGATAAGTTTCTGGCCAATTCGTCACTTGATGAGGATGATCGGGACCATAAAAAGTTTGTTTTGTTAATTAAACTATGTTGCGATAGATGTTAGCGATTTAAACATAAGTGGGCGAAATAATTTAGAAGAACGCGCTAAAACACAAAAATTACTCAGCCGATTTAGCTAATTTTGGTAATTAAAATTAATTTTGGTGGTTTAATAATTGTTTTTCGCAGTCCAAGAGAGGTTAAAACGGTGAGAAAATTTTTGAAAACTTAATAAAATCTTGCTAAAGCGGAAGGAAGTTCGCCGGGCCAGCTAGCTTAGAATAATGAAAAAAATCCAGTCAAAATAACTTCTCATAAATGTGCACAGGCTTTCTTTCATTACATATAAGAGAGACAGAAAATTCCGAAAAAAATTGAGGTTTAAACCCGCGACCCCCTGCATGACATGCCACAGCTCAAACAGCTAGCTAGGCTACCAGGCTACCATAGCTTCTAAGGAGAATAATTTAGTGATTTAGTAGGATGCCAGTCCGTCACGGAGCAGACGACGGATGTAATTGGTGTTGGCTTGTTATAATCTGGATCGTGACAGGAAAGACAAATGAATCGCACGAACGACATCTAGCGACATTTCTTTTGCTTGTAGCTTTCATTAACGCAATATCAAATATTAGTCAATTCCGACTAGTTAGGTAGGTATATTATTAGTTCCATTGATGGATTTTTCCGTATAGTGTGAGGTAAAAAAAAAGCTGTGATAGCCCAGCGGTTCGAACTGTGGCCTCTCAAGCAGAGGGTCGTGGGTTCAAACCCTGGGCTCGCACCTCTGAATTTTTGATAATTTGATATTTATCACGAACTATTCGGTGAAGGAAAACATCGTGAGGAAACCTACACACAGCGACGAAGTAATTCAACGTTGTGTGTGAAGTTCCCAATCCGCACTGGGCCCGCGTGTGAACTATCGCCCAAGCCCTCTCATACTGAGAGGAGGCATGTGCCCTGCAGTGGGACGTATACAGGGTGGCCCATCTAACACGGTCAGTATGGGGAAGTCCGAAACTATACGAGATACGAAGATCTCTTCTTAGGAACCATGACATCGATTTTAATAAAAAGAAAAACTGCATTCATAATTTAAAAAAAAATGTGTACTCAGTCCGGGAATCGAACCCGGTTGTTTTGAAAAAAAAACTTTTTCTATTTCAATTTAGATTTCGATTGTGTAGGTCTTAAGCAGTAAATATGTGCAAGAAACATGATTTGTAAAATGAATAAAATGCATTGTTTTTAAGTGCTTTAATTTATTTTAGTAGGTGTTCAGAGTGATCACAGTTACAAACATAGTAGGTATTGAGAAAGGCGGTGGTCACTTCGAACACCTACTAAAATAAATTAAAGCATGTAAAAACAATGCAATTTATTAATTTCAGAAATCGTGTTATACACACAATATTTACTGCTTAAGACCCACACAATCGATATCTAAATAGAAATAGTTTTTTTTTCAAAGCAACCGGGTTCGATTCCCGGACTGAGTACACATTTTTTTTGAAATGTATGAATGCAGTTTTTCTTTTTATTAAAATCGATGTCATGGTTCCTAAGAAGAGATCTTCGTATCTCGTATAGTTTCGGACTTCCCCATACTGACCGTTTTAGATGGGCCACCCTGTATAGGCTGATGATGATGAGGTTTAAAACACATTTTTTCCATTTTTTTTTTTGGATATCTTAAGGGCGTTTGTGCACTACCATGAATTTTCAGGTCCGGCCGTCCGGTTTTTTAAGGTCTGTCGCGCCGTCCCGCTCACGTCAATACAATTTAATGGAAGAGCAAGCGAGACGAGAACTCAATGAAAAAGCCGGACCGTAAAATTCATGGTAGTGCACAAACGCCCTACGAGGCGATTCAGTGTTTATTTTAGGCAATAGGCTAGCAATGTGTCACCTCAACTTAAAAGCTACAAAATCTGCTAAAAGTGGGTACGTGAAATAGTCATGGATTTGTGTTTGTAACGTTTCATGTGCTCTACCTACCCCATTTGGGAATACAGGCGTGATGAATGCACGTGATGGAAATAGGTGGATTCTTTTTTCAGAGTAATTTTTGCAATAACTTTGGTTGTAGTTTAGCAGCAAATATACTGCGTCGTTCATGTGAAAAAACCGGCCAAGTGCGAGTCGGACTCGCGCACGAAGGGTTCCCTACCAAAAACAGCAAAAAAAACACGTTTTTTCTATGGGAGCCCCTCCAAATTATTATTATTATTTTGATTTTAGTATTTGTTGTTATAACGGCAACAGAAGTACATCATCTGTGAAAATTTCAGCTCTCTAGCTGTCGCGGTTCGTGAGATACAGCCTCGTGACAGACGGACAGACAGACTGACTAAGTAATAGGGTCCCGTTCTTACCCTTTGTGTACTGAACCCTAAAAACAAAGACTATGAAAAATGCTCATAACCTCAGCATACCTCTGATAACAAACACCAAATCACAAATGATCATTTATTGTTCTACATCTTACATTACATACAATAACACCTGTATTCCCAAATGTAGTAGACAGAGCACACACGTTACATAGAAAAATCAGAAAAATCCATCACTATTTCATGTTTCTTGGCAACATATTTTTTAGATTTTAATGTAGCAGTTATAATATTGAAAGGTTGCTGGGCTGTCGCTTAAAATATCCGACACAGAAAAAATTAAAACCCTTTTAAGAGACACCAGAGCCACTTATACATTCTCTGTGAATCATCACACGGGAGGTTTATGTTACACCTTGAATAAGGCTAGGATTTTAAACATAAAACTACCGTGAAACTCACTCATAGTGAAAAATAACGAATTACTCACGTTGTTTAAACCGAGATTAGCTCGACATGTTTCGGATCAATCCGTGATTCATCATCTGGAGCTACGCGCCACGGCAGCGGACAGACGCGCACTCACGGATTGATCCGAAACATGTCGAGCTAATCTCGGTATAAACAACGTGAGTAATTCGTTATTTTTCACTATAAGGCTAGGATTATTAGGATCATTCTGTGCCACTCAATATACAGGGTGAAACATACCTCAGTCATAAACAGAAATATTTGTTTCCATCTTATTATTTTGTGCACTAACACTACAAGAAAACAAAATAATTTTAAACACAATGTTATGAGTTTTTCATTATGTCTTACTGTTCTTACCAGCTAGTATGTACAAGAAGAATCTTAGTAAAATACTATAGGTCTATGAGAATAGTTGAACGTAGCAATTAGTGACCATGAAACTCTGTTAAGAATTTTTTTATCAAGTGAATAACAAACTGGGTGTCGTAAGAGTCGCCTCTGGGAAAGGGTTAGTGTATTGTGAGCGATGGGCTAGCAACCTGTCACTGCAATATCACGTTTGACCATCTGGTTACCCTGAAATAGCTAAACGTGGCACTGGATTTTTTAATTTATGTGCTCTGCCTACCCTTCTTGGGAATACAGGCGTGAGAATATTTATGTATCTATGCATGAACAACAAAATACATTCACATTTGGCCTGTCATAACGTCCACACATTGAGACTTAAGTTAAACAGTAAGGAACACGTTATTTCTTTTCACGATTTAGGCCCTCCGCAGACGACAGACTATCCGCGACGGACTTTTTAGTCTGTGAAAATGGAACCTATGGAATTGTATGCAGTAACGCATACGACGCGCAAAAAGTCCGGCGCACAATGGATACAATCCACGCAGACTTTTTGTGCGCCGCAGACTCCATCGCACAAAAAGTCTGTCGTCTGTGTTGCGCTTTAGGTTTCACAATGTATGGCACATCAGTACGTCTACTGTGTTCAAATCGATCATGCAGTCGTTAACGAATTCGTTAACGAGTTATCGCAAAATTGTATGGAAACTGTGACAGCGCCGCCTGCGGAACGTTTGCACAACTGCCGCGGTCGAGACGTCTCCATACAATTGCGCGATAACTCGCAAACGAATTCGTTAACGACTCCATGATCGTTTCCACTATTTAAGAGTTCAGAGCGTCTAGTGTGTTCAGTTCGATGGTGCAGTCGTTAACGAATTCGATTGCGAGTTGTCGCGGAATGTATGGAGACTTGTCGACCGTGGCAGTTGTGCAAACGTTCCGCTGCCGGCGCTGTCTTGGTTTCCATACAATTTTGCGATAACTCGCAAACGAATTCGTTAACGACTGCACCATCGAAATGAACACACTAGACACTCAGAAGCCCGCATTTCTATGTGGGGCAGAGACCTCGAAACGGCATCGAACCAGAATGCCGTACTTTAGCCGTATCAAACGCTCGGAACGACCTTCGCGCGTGAAGCAAGCTCGAGTTCATGTTACGAGATGGAATATAATACGGACTAATGGAAGATTTGTTCGTGTAGGCGCGAAAAGATGGCAAACATATGAGTGTGCTGTTTTTCTTTAGTTAATAAGTGCTTTTTCCGTTTGGCGTTGTGTTTAGAATAACACTACATTTCTTCGGTGGATGTCGTAAGAGGCAACTAAGCTCTACTTAATTCAGTTGGGGACACAGACATGACAGATTTGGGAACAAGACTGGGCAATATTTTCGTATTTCCGATAGTAATAATATTAAAATATCGGGAAAATAGCTTCACAGGAGTTATCGAGTTTTCAGACGCGTATACCCGACTATTGGTTAAAATATTTAAAGTCTGAGATCGAATTAGAGATTAAAAATGTAAACAAACATGTTGCCATTGCTTTATTGTTATGAATCAATAAACTAAAAGTAGTTAAAAAATTAATACAATTAGTACAATTAATTATATCAATTAGTAACAATAAGGATGACTACATCTGGAATGTCACTTTGATATTGACAGTTGTTTGTTTATATTTTTGATCTCTAATTCGATCTCACACTATACAGTCAATTTCCGGCCACCCTGTATAAAAGTACGATACACCTTCAGCCGGGCCGGGAGTCGGCGGCATACCATTTCGACAACAGCCGGGAGCCGGCAAGCTGCCAATTGGACCCTCACAGGAAAATGGCTTTCGCCACTCGAAGGGTTATTCTTTAAAAATATTGTACAATATACTACCTTTATTAAGTCTTATCGAATTCATTCTCAAAAGAGGTATTGTTTCCGTATTCATATATGAAAGTAAAACCATAAATCAGTGACTTCTATTCAATGGATAATAAAGCATTGTATTTGAAAATATAGCCGTTAATTAAACAACCCATATCACGTTGAGCCGGGGACGGCAAATATTATTTGTTACTCTATAATGAAAATTGCCAGTTTTCTTTGTCTAAAACTTAATAACTAGACAGAGTTGAGAATAATCTTTCCATAATTTTGTTTAAACGTTGAAAATTCTGTTATTCCCCGTGTGGTGCCGGGTTAGAATAGCACCTCCCCCTTTCTTCCCGTGGGTGTCGTAAGAGTCGACTCTGGGAAAGGGTCAGTGTATTGTGGGCGATGGGCTAGCAACCTGTCACCCCAATATCACGTTTAAACATCTGGTTACCCTGAATTCGCTAAACGTGGCACTGGATTTTTGAATTCATGTGCTCTGCCTACCCCTCATGGGAATACAGGCGTGAGAATATGTATGTATGTGTATGTAATTCTGTTATTCTAAAAACAAATCAATAAGTAAATTATTACCGGAAACTTACATACTAGTGATCGTTTACCAAAAGGCGATCCATTTACTCGTCCGGCTCTTCTACACTAATATTATAAAGAGGAAAACTTTGTTTGTTTGTTTGTAATGAATAGGCTCAGAAACTACTGGACCATTTTTAAAAAATCTTGAACCATTCGAAAGCCACATTATCTACGAGTAACATAGGCAAAATTTTATTTGGAAAAAAAAAAAGACTGTTAAATATTTGGGTTTAGACATTTACATCTACACTAATATTATGAAGAGGAAAACTTTGTTTGTTTGTAATGAATAGGCTCAGAAACCTACGACCCCAAAATCCGAAATTTACGCTAACGAAGTCGCGGGCGGAAAGCTAGTATGACATAAAAAAGCGGAGCGGAAAATTTAAAATAAACAATTAAGAAAAGACATAACAAATAGAATAAGGGTAATCGCACACTGCTCCCAAATCGTCTTTATGGGCCATAAACCGGGCCACTGATTGGCCCTTACTTATCCGACCTAATAAGGCCCGGTAATAAAACCAATTACCTTTGTGCCAAGGCAGCAACAGCTAAATTCCTTTAGCAATACTTTCGCGCTAAACACATTAGGACCGTGCGTGTACTTCCCAAGTAGGTTAATCAAAGAATTGATGAACAAATAACGTATTATAATAAAACAATAAAACTACTATAATACCATCTAGCCTGGATTAAGTGGGCGCAAGTATTATACGAAGATTCTTAATCAGTAATCAGGAACCAATTTCTCTAATTCGGCAATTTGATGGCGATCGCGATGAAGTCGCAATTACGCGATACTAAGCAAGTTTTTGTTGTTATGCTTAATTTTACGATAACTTTTTATCAAAATTAATTGTCACCCTACGTACTGTCAACGTCAAGCATGTTTCAAAAGACAGCTTTATTAGCCAAACGATAATAATTTTTTTTAAGTAAGTTTTACATCTACGGACTCGTGGTCCGTAGGTACCTTGATATTTTTTTTACAGATTTTAATTTCAAATTTTAATACTATACGCTCCGCGAAAAGACACAAAGCCAAACGATGAATGATTAATATTATGTTTATGATTGATAAAAAATTGTCTTGGCGTAAAATTCACCGCCAACGAGTTAATATTCGACATTATCAAAGACGCGTTAACATTTTAATCCGAGGTGATAAATTTCTGACTAGTTTCTAGCAACGCGTTCTTCTTGACAACGATGGTCTTTCCGAAGTCTACCAGACTCAATAAAAGAAAAATGTTTAGAATTTTTATATTATGTACCATTGCGAACAGGGATTGTTGAGCCATTTACCTTTGTTTGTTACTTGGTCGTGTAATACTAATCCAATAGCTGACATCTAGTCGGTCACATTGGTCATTGATTACACGTCTAAATTGCGAACAGCGGCAAGTGGCTCAACAATTCCGGTTCGTGACTGTACTTGTCGCATACTATGAAGCTCGGAGGGATAAGCACGGGAAGTACGCATCGGTTAACCTTTTCGAAAAGACCAGGCCAATGCCGGAAGTGGAGTCTCAAAGAAACACTGTATTTGTTTTATTTATTATTCAAATAATACACGCTACCACGATACGAACGCGAGTTACAAATTGTAAGGCATTTCATCATCAGTGCGAGGCCCAATGAAATTTACGGTTAAAAGCTTCGCCCGTCGCCCAGGGAAAGCTATGCTATGACTATGAAGTATAAACTGTTTGGGAAAAACAAAAACGTTATGTTGTCACGCCTCTTTTCCCGAGGGGTAGACAGAGACCACTTTGTTCCACTTGCTACGATCCTGAGACACCTCTTTTGCTTCATTCAGATTCATCTCTTCGTACATGCTCGTCGATTTCAGATATCTACTCTTGACCTGAGTGCCAAGTGTAATTAAAACGGTCATGGATTTTGTTTGCGAATTAACGCGGAATTGTACGGAGACGTGTCGACCGCGGCAGTTGTGCAAAAGTTCCGCTGGCGGCGCTGTTTCAGTTTCCATACAATGCCGCGTTAATTCGCTAACCAAATCGTTTTCGGATCCATCGTCGTTTTGAATACACTAGACGCCCTGAACCCCAAAAGGGAATTTTTAATTCCATTCTTCTAAACATGAAGACATCACTAATTATTCTGACCACTTCCCTGTAACAACACGACGTGGTAATGAAGTAACTTCTGCAGTGTTTTGTATGAGTACCTACTTATACATACATACATAACATTACACCTGCATTCCCAATAGGGGTAGGCAGAGCATAAAACGCTACATAGACAAAACGATAACTATTTCACATATATTTTTTTGGTTTTAAGGTGGCGGGTACAATAGTGACCTACTTATAAGTAGCTCTTATTGCCGTGTGGCACCAGCTTTAGTTACACCGTGGAGCCGGAGAGGTAAATCAATTTGCCCACGTGAGCGGATGGCTTATTGAAATATTGCTAACAAATAACCAACAATGGCTGTTTCGAATAATGCTGATACAAATTTACTGTCACGGAAGATGCACGGTGACGTTTGGATTCCGTTTTTATTATTGGGCTATAAATTGAAGGCTATTCGGGATATCATTTAGAATCGGGGTTTGAGATGCGATTGATGATATTGAGTGTAACTTTCATCAGGATAAATAGAGGGCGGGAAAGGTTTACTTTTGAAGTTATTGTCATCACAAGTTTATCTTCAGAAACGTAATTTAGCTAACTTTGACAAAATTAAGACATGCCTAGTATTTTGTCTTTATTAAAATACTTTTTTTTTAACCTTAGCTTATTTACTTTGGAAATGAGATCAATGTTATCTTGGTGAAATTAATAAATTGAAATTGAATTTTACTCTCCATGCTTACATAATTATGTTTCCATGCTCTAAGATAACTATGGCACCCGTCTTCATGTCGTTCAAGACCCTTTTTCTCGCGAAAGTGTTAGGTGTAACACTGACAGTGATACTCTAATTTCTAATTTCTAGCAAATTCGCAAAGGTACCAAAAACCTTTGACTTACAATCAAAAAATGAAACATGAAGCACAAATATAGGAGAAAATCTAAAATTTGCAATTGCGTCACATTGCTATTATAACCTATTACAGCTTTTGCTATTACAACCTTATTTTGCAGTTTTTTTCCTGTGTACTGTATGGAAACAATGGCAAAGTTAAGTTTGTTTCTTAATCCTTTATCTTTGGTAACCAGTTGGTATTATTTTATTATTTTGAATTGTTTTGATTACAGTTAACGCTCTACAGTAAATAGTTCGGTACCATTAGGACGCAAGTCCATCTGATGAGTTTATAAGAAACTATCTATACAGGGTTCGAACTTCACTGAGAATCAGCAGTTCCATAGACTCTTTAAACCTCTCACTACTTCTAACCCCCTCATTCCCACAGTCAATTTGGGGACAGTAGTTTCATTTCCCAACAAAGTAAGTTTACAGAAAACTTACAACAAAATAAAGTTTTTTTTTAATAAAGTATGGCTAATTTAATCACGCCTGTATTCCTAAAGGAGTAGGCAGAGTGCACTAAACATTACTGAGCCAAAAAGTATAATAGAACCTATGGAATTATATATGCAGTAACGGACCGACACAACACGGCAAACAAATTGACCACAAACTCGTAATTTTTGCCAAGCCCACAGAAGCGACGCGAACAAATTTTTGTGTATGACCCAAACAAGTCTTGTAACATCACGCGTAACATACATTCGTAAACCTTTCCAAAGAGATTTCAGAAAACTAGAATCTCAAAAGTGGGCCATCTTCATTTCGTCTTCTAGATACGACCAAAGAGATTAAAAAACGGTCAAAATCCAGTTAAAAAACCGGAAAAATCCAGAATGATCCAGAAAAATCCGATCTAATATCTAATAATGCGTTCCGCTAATTACTAACCAAATCTGACAGTTACGTTAATAACACTTGAGTGCTTAGTCGCGTACCAAAGCCACTTAATGCAGAAACGCACTTACATTGCTCTGTCCTTTATCAATCGGCCTAGAAGAAAAGGGAGGCAGAATAGCCAATTTCCCGACTGCAAATACGCGCAACTGACGGAGGTTTGATCAACTTCTCTGTCCATTGCGTTGTTACAATGGTTAAGGTACAGCGGTTAATAAATACTGCACGCAATGTAGTAAAAATAATATATCGCGTCGCTATAACAGATAGAGCCAGTGGTGTTAGCGTAACACGCTTAACTTGTCGTTCGTCGACAAGCACAGCGTCGAGATTATAATTTTTCCAAAGTATTTTATACTAGCTTTCCGCCCGCGGCTCCGCCCGCGTGGAACTCGGTTATATTGCGGTATAAAGCACAACTATAAGAAAACTTCTCGTTTCAAACGACACACGGCGCCATCGATCTATCATCTATCGATCGGTTATCGATTTAAATCGATCTATCGTCGATCGATATCGATCTATCAAGCAAACTATATTTTTGTTTTCCCTCGGGAACATCGATTTTTTCCGGGATAAAAAGTAGCCTATGTCACTCTCCGTGCCCTAAACTATCTCTACCTAAAAAATCACGTCAATCCATCGCTCCGTTTAGCCGTGAAAGACGGACAAACAAACAAACACACTTTCACATTTATATATTAGTACGGATATCAGTGAGAATTTTAGAAACAGAATACAATATTGCTGTTGACCTAATGCAAACAAACAATGATTTAATGCCATGTAACTAAATAGGTGTCTTGCTACAGAAAAGTGATTTCCACTGATTTTAGAGGTTTTTACAAAGAATTATACATACATACATATTCTCACGCCTGTATTCCCAAGAAGGGTAAGCGAGCACGTGAATTCAAAAATCCAGTGCCACGTTTAGCAATTTCAGGGTAACCAGATGGTTAAACATGATATTGCAGTGACAGGTTGCTAGCCCATCGCCCACAATACACTAACCCTTTCCCAGAGTCGACTCTTACGACACCCACAGGAAGAAAGGGGAGGTGCTATTCTAACCCGGCACCACACAAAGAATTTTACTCAAAATTAACCAATGGTCGTGTGTACGCGTGTGAAAACCCCTTTAAAGTATTACCTGAAATTTTTCATTACTCTCCTTGTATGAGACAAATCTTTCATCGCTTTTCACTGGTTTCATCGGTTCGATGAGGTTTTTCCGTGTGATGTCAGGTTTATATAACACCTCCCCATTTCTTGCGTGGATGTCGTAAATAGGCGACTAAGGAAAAAGCTAGGTCAAGGTATATTTTAAAGAAAAAAGAAAGAGAGAAAGAAAGAAAGAAAGACATTTATTGATAGAAATTTGACACGGATAAAACATTTAAGCCTAAATAAATAAATATCAACTTCAATATATCAATTTTAGGCGACAGGCTAGCAACCTGCCACGTTAAATGCCGGTAATTGTACCAGCGCAGACACCAGACTTTTTGTGCAATCGAGTCTGCGGCGCACAAAAAGTCTGCGTGGATTGTACATGCATTGTGCGCCGGACTTTTTGCGCGTCGTGTGCGTTACTACATATACCTAATTCCATACGTTCTATTTTCAAAGACTAAAAAGTCCGTCGCGGATAGTCTGTCGTCTGCGCACGGCCTGACTGTTATTAGTTACGACCAAATCTCGAGTGGAGTGGCAGATTTTACACGACTGCCTCTTAATGAGCGAACAGGGAATTAACCCACTTAAGAATTCAGAGTGGTGGCTTCATCCTAACTACCCTGTTTGAGACGTATATTTATAGGCCTTGTCATTAAATCGAGACGTGTGAATTTTTAATAGCGTTATGCTATTAATAAATTTATGCCGTTTTTTTTTAGAGTTAGGATGCTCTTAGAGTGCCGTTAGCGTACTTAAGTATTGCATATGTAGCACCTCAGCGTAGGTTTGCCAATTATACTGTTTTGAACTGTATTATACTGTTTTTCACTAAATTATACTTTTCACTGTTTGACAAAAATAAAGTATACAAAATACTGTTTTCAGCATACCTATGAAGTTTTTAAAAATGATTGTAAGTTAGTAAGAAGCTCTAAAAATATGTATTTAAAACGATAAATAAATAAAATACTGTTCGTTTTTTTTTAAATACTGTTTAATAATCTTCATAGACCTGAATGTACTTTATTTCTTGTAACAAAAGTTGGCAACCCTACCCCAGCGCCACATGCGTCGAATAGCCGAACTAAACGATCCTACATCGCGCTAACGAAGTTTCGATGAACGGTTGCATAAATACAACTTTTAACTTCCGCTCTGTGGACTTCGGTCCCCGGGCATAACATCTGTCTGGAGGTAGATCTCTCTGTTGGAATCTTTCCCACCGATACATACTCCGTGTAAGGCTTGCCAAACAAGGGTGAAAGCCAAAAAAAACCATAAACAGGAATGTCGTGACGAAAATTTTAAAATAACATACATTTCTCCCTTGTGGATGTCGTAAATGGGTTAAGTAAGGTAATTTTTAGGCGATAGGCTAGCAACCTGTCACTATTACTTATACCATTTATAACTACCGACTCAAAACTTAAAAAATATGCTAGAAGTGGCCACGGAACGTTAAATAGTCATGATTTCTTCTACTTAAGAGTTTCGTGTGATCTACGAGGTGTATTCAAAAAGTATCGCGAATTTTGTGTTTTTTCAAAAATTATTTATTTATTCATGAATATCTATTTTGTCCCCTTCAAAGTAATCCCCATGAGATATTATACACTTGTGCCAACGGTTTTTCCAATCTTCGAAGCACTTAAAAAAATCATTTTTTTTATCTTGTTCAGCTCCTCCATCGATGCCGCCTTTATCTCGTCAAGAGAAGCGTAACGTCGTCCTTTCATGGGCCTCTTCAGTTTAGGGAACAAGAAAAAGTCACAGGGGGCCAGA
>BHDV01004211.1:23062-36524 GCA_005406045.1 Adoxophyes honmai | reverse complement strand
TGAGTATATATCTTTTTAATTTTACATGGCTACTTATTTTCTTTAACATTGCTTGCTAACATATCTTTGCCCTTGACTGTACCAACATAACGCCACAAAAAAATCGAAATTCGAATATACGTAACCCGCGAAAATTCAAAATTCGCGATACTTTTTGAACACACCTCGTACCTACCCCATTTGGGAATACAGGCGTGATGTATGTATGTAGTAAACTTTCATAGTTTCTTTCATAAAATTAAAAAGAGCACTCGTTAAAAAACATCACAAAAATTTAGTTAAGCATAAAACAATACAGTTCGATTAGTCGTACGTTCTTTTTTATTCCAACAAATGAGGTTTTAAGCTGTAACTATTCATTAGCCAATCGACACGGGTAACATTTCACGTGCAAATAATGGCTGCAGTAGCCCGCTGTAGTAGGGAACATGCCCAGTAAAAAATGTAAAGGTTAAATAAATAATATAACCTGTGTGATGCCGGGTTAGAATATCACCTCTTCATTTCTTCCGTGGATGTCGTAAGCGGCGACCGAGGAACTTTACGGACGCTTTAGGCGACACGCTAGCAACTTGTCACTATTATACTTACTATTTCATCTGTTTTTATATCACAAAAATTGCTAGAAGTGGCTGCGAAACGTGAAATAGACATGGTTTTATCTACGTCACGTTTCGTGTGTTCTGCTTACCCCTTTTTGGATTCCCAATAGGCAGATATAGGCGTGATTGTATGTATGTATGTTGACATTACATTAGTTACTAATAATTTTACGCTCGCTTTGTACTACGCGCGAAGTCATATTCATATTTATTTTTTATACTAGCTTTTGCCCGCGACTCCGCTCGCGTTAAATTCGGGGTATCACAGAAGAGATAGCACACACACACCAATTTATAGCTTTCTACATTGAAAACTTCCACCCCTCATTTTAGGAAAATGGGGGGTTTTGAAGTGACAAAAAGTAGCCTATGTAACTCTCCATGCCCTAAACTATCTTTACCTAAAAAACACGTAAATCCATCGCTCCGTTTAGCCATGAAAGACGGACAAACAAACAAACAAACACACTTTCACATTTATACTATATTGGTACGGATAAGATTATAACCTATTTCCTTAGCCGGCTCTTACGCTAGCCACGGAAAAAATGGAGCGGTACTTGGGGTAACTAAAGAGTTTTTTTAATATCTGTAAGCATGTTCCCTGCTCCGTATGTAGCAGTTACCAAGGCTTCAGGTGGACGAGGGTCGGCGTAATCATGATTGGTGCCCCGGCCACTCAGGGCTCCGCACAAATCGTGGTTAGCGGCCGCTGGAATAGTACAGGAAACTAGGCCGTGTTCTAGCGTGTTTTTGGACTGTTAATGGAGGAAAACTGGACATATTATAAGTATGTATATTGTGAAATATATCCCGTGTGGTGCCGGGTTAGAATAGCACCTCCCTATTTCTTCCCGTGGATGTCGTAAGAGTCGACTCTGGGTAAGGGTTAGTGTATTGTCGGCGATGGGCTAGCAACCTGTCACTGCAATATCACGTTTAACCATCTGGTTACCCTGAAACTGCTAAACGTGGCACTTGAATTTTGAATTCATGTGCTCTGCCTACCCCTCTTGGGAATATAGGCGTGAGAATATGTATGTTTCTGTCAACACATGGCTGCTGAAATGAGAATCCAGGGATGTTTTGTGTTCTGGTAAATGCTGTAAAGTAAATGCTGGTAAACGAAGCGTTACTTTGCGTCCATGATGGGTGATTTTGTAACGACGATACGATATTCCAAATTCAGTTACGATAATGGGTATTACTATGGTTGAAACTTTAAGGTACTTAAAAAAATAAACAAACACAGCCAACCCGACAAAGTCAAAAATCACGTAAGGTAAATGTAATGAGTGTACGGTGAGTGTAATGCGACTAAAATAGAAAGTGTCTTATTTAATGTAGCAACACATGCCTTCTGTGATTTTTAACTTTGTCGGGTTTGTTTATCTTTTTATAAGTACCTAGACGTTTCAACCATAGGTACACGTATAGGTAAGCCATGATAGCCCAGCGGTTCGACATGTGTCCTCTCAAGCAGAGGGTCGTGGGTTCAAACCCCGGGCTCGCAACTCTGAATTTTTCGGAATTTATGTGCGATATCGAATTTGATATTTATCACGAGCAACTCGGTGAAGGAAAACATCGTGAGGAAACCTACACGCAGCAACGAAGTAATTCAACGTTGTGTGTGAAGTTCCCAATCCGCACTGGGCCCGCGTGGGAACTATCGCCTAAGCCCTCTCATACTGAGAGGAGGCCTGTGCCCTGCAGTGGGACGTATATAGGCTGATGATGATGATACCTACCACGGCTTTTATCATTTATCACACACAAATCTAATACGTACCGTGGCATATGTTTCCTATAATATTTTATGGGTTAATAGCCAGCACGCCAAAACGCCCGGCTAAGTAGACGGTCAGCAATTCGGGCATGAATGAACGGTAATAGAATTTTATTTCTCCGGTTTCATACCGGAAGGTCCCTTCGAGGAAAATGAAGGCCACATGGTTTTGCTTAGACACATGCGGCGGAGTTTATTTAAGTCCGTTGCTCTTGGCCCTGTGGCGTTAACACATTCTATACCAGCGACGCCGTTTGGAGTCAAAAATCTATGAAGAATGAGATGGTTGGCAATGAAAGAGTTAAGCGCAATACAGACAGCCGTAGTACATATCTACACAACATTATGTCGATATTTTTTTTGTCGACATTTCGGCAGTCTAGTTACAGGCAATACGGGCTCCGGGTCTTGTCGGCGGCCCGGCGGACTCAGTGTGTATTGCGCTTTATGTCCACATGACGGGACAAATAATTAAGTATGTTCTACATCGCGTTGATAGAGTTTCGCAAATCGGACGTGTATACTACAATTTTTAGATTTTGAGTTCAGAGGCACTTTAGTTTTTTTCTTCACTTACGCTTCAAACATAACCAAACCATATTCTTAGTCGCCTCCTACGACATCCACGAGAGAAATGGAGAGGTGTTAATATAAAACCGACACCACATTGCAAATTTATCTAATTTCGCCTGCCTTATGAGTAATTAATTAATATCTAATGAATTAACGTATAGATATGAGAACAATACGTTTCACCTAATCATTTATTTTCCTTACGTATGTGAGTTACATGTTGGATCACATTGTAAATTTGGGCACAGTATAGAAAAGCCGGCAGTATTGCAGTATTCTGTCGTCACAAACGCGGTCCAAAATTTTGCTATTGTCCGGCATTTTCTCAAATTCAAAAATATTGTCAATTATTTTAAATAGTCTAACGGTAAGTACGTAATTTTCATCAACTATCTTCACTTCATCAAATTATCTTTGATAGTGATTACTTTGAACTGCTAGATTAAAGCTTTCGCAGTCTCCCGTACTTACGTACCCTCTCGTATGCTACGGAGCAGAATTGCTCCATACAAATACATAGAAAAAATCAAATGCGCCGCATACGAGGGGGTACTCCTTGCAAGAGCTGCGTTTAGCATTATCAAAGTTGAAAAACAGAATCGTCTTAGACACTTGTCTTAATTCGTAGACATTGAAAGGTATTAAAATGAATTTAATTAGTTTTTTTTTGCTAAAGCTGTGACTGAATACCTACGTCCAAATGAAGGTAAAAATTAAAGACCATCACCCTGCGCAGACGACAGACTATCCGCGACGGACTTATTAGTCTGTGAAAATAGAATCTATGGAATTATATACAGTAACGCACACGACACGCAAAAAGTCCGGCGCACAATGCATACAATCCACGCAGACTTTCTGGGCGCCGCAGACTCGATCGCTCAAAAAGTCTGTCGTCTGCGCTGTCCCTAAACCTCCAAACTCAGAACGGAAGCGGGGAGGTATCGGTTGTAATATTCGAAATCATACGAAAGACGACAAAACACTTAGATGAAATAAGGTAAAATAACCAATACTCGACGCCTCAACATCCAGTAGATGACACCTCATCTATCACCTGTCTTACTATGACATAAGGTTGCAAGTGCCAAGTATTGGGTCAGTGTCGAGCATAGGTACGTTTACATTACTGGTTACTTTTCTATACTGTAGCCCCAAAAATGGCTCCGATTACGAATTCGGCTCGCGTCTGCCTCGATGGCATCCTTAGATTTAATCCGTTCTGAAAGATTTACTGCGGCTGCTCGCTGTACTTTGTATCAACTTGTCGTGGATTTCTTTGGACAGAAAATTATTGAGTCTGTAAACATTAGTTTATTTACTGTGGTCAGATTTTATGGGATCACTTAACATCACACTTAAATTGCCAAAAAAAAATTAGCTACGTAGAATGGAACGTTACACAGAAAAAAAAACGACGACTTCAGGGCATAGAGGATAGAACTATAGATAGAGAAACAATGTTCGCAACCCCGGTCCGCAAATAGTTTGTTGATTTCAACATACTAAACGTCACCGTCACTGTCACAGAAACTGTACAGAGCCAATAACCGTAGAGAAAAAGGCACTAGCGTTACGCGCGATCTTGGACCGGCCAATAAGAGCACAGCGATCACTTCAATTGTTTTGCGGAATAATTACCGAACAACCAAGATGACATTAGTACTCTATAGGTTCTATCCTCAATGCTTCAGGGTGAGATCTGTATTGCCAGTTTTGAAAATAGAATCACGCCTGTGTTCCTAAATGGGCACAATATCGCAGCCTCTCGCGGCATTCGGAAGAAATGAAGCGGTGAATAACAATTCTAAACCCGACACAAATCGCATAGATAATTAAACAAAGTCCGTTACGCATTATTTAACGGTAGCAAATAGTGCTCAGTGGGTGTTACAGGGTGTTTAAATATCCATCCCATTCGTATTTCACATTACACCACAATAACGCTGTACGTACGTATGGGTACGAGCACAGACTTATATCGAAATAGATGACTCAAGTGTATGTACTTCGCGTGGCGAAAAGGAGCCAAAAGGGAAGAGCAATGCTCTTCCTTTGACGCGATTTAATTTAGTTCTCTACCACTTAGATTAGGTTAGGCCTAGAGACAGGTCAACTTCAATAAGGCGGCGTCACCTTTGAATCGATTTCACTCGGACTGTCAATTCCCATCACTAAAGCTCTCATGTGACGTTACAGTAGGTAGAGAAAAAGTGGCACGCTTGGTTTTCATACAAATGCAGGAACTCGCGGTATCTATTTCGATATAAGTATGTGCCTGCCGCTCGTGCTGGATCCAACATCAATCTTCAAATGTGGCGAACATTAACCAAACTGGTGTTTTTTTTTTTATCCTGGACTGAAATTTGCTAAGCAACCCATATGCAATATATTCTTCGATATATTAAATTACATAACAAACGTGTTTGTCCCATTAACCAGCTCGGTGAAGGTCGTTGTATAGCGGGATCCTCTACTATAGAGAAAAAGTGGCACGCTTAGTTTTCATACAAATGCAGAAACTCGCGGTATCTATTTCGATATAAGTCGATTCGAGATTAACACACAAAGCCGTACTGAGCAAACATCGCGTCTGCACTATTCAAATTGGGTTTATTTATCAACATGTTAATCTAAATTCCATTTTACGATTTAGTGATGGCGTTATATATCGAATTGTTCGTTGGTAATCGATGAACTTAATCATAGGTACCTTTATTACCTTTTTTTAGGGTTCCGTACCCAAAGGGTGAAAACGGGACCCTATTACTGAGACTTCGCTGTCTGTCCGTCTGTCACCAAGCCGTATCTCACGAACCGTGACAGCTAGAGAGTTGAATTTTTTGACAGATGATGTATTTCTGTTGCCGCTATAAGGCCATCCTCACACTTGTAAGTTTTACTTACGTACGTAGGGACACAGCTATAAGTTAGGGTGAGATAGCAACAGTCATCTCTCTTTTTAGCATATAACTGCGTCCCTACTTACGTAAGTAAAATTTATAGGTGTAAAGCTGGCCTACCAACAAATACTAAAAACAGAATAGACTACAAAAAACATGTTTTTTGCTGTTTTTGGTACGGAACCCTTCGTGCGCGAGTTCGACTCGCACTTGGCCGGTTTTTGTTACTTTAAATGCCACTGTGTTGTTTTATTGAACATGTAGCCGCATCGCCTCTGGCCATTGCAGTTTAAATCAACACAGTCTGACAAGTTACGTTTGCACATTTCTGTATGCACCTGTTATATCTACAATCCTAAGGTCTGGAATGTCTAGATAGGTATGTATAAGAAACACAATAAATAATAACACAGTAATATAATTATTACTGGTTTTTTTTATCCGCTTAATATAGGTAGTAGATATAGGTACATTACGATATGCATTATAATTATAACCTACCTATGCTTTTAAACCTATATCTTGTTGTAACATTTCAAATACTTACTTAAGTAATATTTACCTACATCGCTGAGATTGAAATAAGAAAAAAAATTGAAATACTTACTTGTATATAATACCTACATACATAAGGTTGGCACTCCTAGCGATGCGAGCTTGTGACGCCGATTTGCAATTGTTTTTAAAAATTCCTATGCCGTCATTTTATCCAGGGCTATTATTTGTATATTTTTCTAAATTACTATTATTAATAAAAGTTATTTAAGTATGAGACTATATTAGCTATGATTATCATATTTGTCTTTGACATGTTTTATTAAGTAAATAACAATAAATTTAGACCCTGAGACAATGCGATTTCATTTCAGTAACTACACTCGTATATTAATGCGTTTTATTATGCACCAGGTAGTCATAGTCACACATCTGACTTTACCTTTAAGCAGTTTCATCGCACGCGGCTGCTGAATAAGATAAACCGTTACGCTTTGGTAGCTTAGTCATATCTTGGGATGAGAAGGGTTTAAGTTGACGTAGGACCTTTTGGCTTAATTACTTACTGATTAAATTCCCTTTTTAATAACACCTTAGAATTAGCGGTGTGGAACCAATGACCCACCACAGAACCTATTTGCAGCGAACGTCAGTGACATTTGTGTTGCTCCAGTAGAGATGTGTCTCACGGAGAAAAAATTGGAAGTAGTATCTTATGCAACTGAACGCCGAAACTTCGTTAGCGCGATTTGAAACACTTTGACAGTTGATGACACAGATGACGTTTATAGAAGGTCTGCTAACTCGACAATAGGTGGCGCAAGGGGTCAATACAATCATAAATTAGAAAGTTTGTGAAGAAAGAATATCATTTATTTGCGTTAAGCATGGTATGAAAAATACTGATGACTTGATGAGGAATGTTTTTGTTACATGTCTAGATATACATCTGCATCGGCATGCAAAATAATTGTCTTCTATCAAAATTATTGAAAATTTAAAGTTTAATCGAGAATAGAGGGTGCTGTTCAGGAACGGTGACGTACTTCGCTCTCGAGTTGGCGTTGTTAATAATAATACAGTCAAAACATGCTTCTGTGTAAAAATGTAATGTAGAAATGTAATAGTAATGAGAAAAAGTCTAGTCGCTCAAATTGGAAAATATCAGAAAACTCGCTGTCACAAAGTCGTAAGTAACAGCTATAGAATAAATTAGCAGAAACATAGTTAGTCATATTCGGGACTGTAAATGAAAGATACTGGGTTTCAGTGTAAAATAAAAGTATAATCCACCACAATCCAGAAAACACTGATAACATAAAAACCTATAAAACATAGAATTAGGTATATAGGGTGACGGCACCAGTTATGGACGGTTTAAGTTGACAAGCACCAGTGATGGACACTTCATTCATAATTTAAAGACCATAGAGTTGTGAATTGATTGTTGTTAAACAAATGACTTTTCCTTAGTGGGTAGTAAATAAGAGTCATTGTCCATTACTGGTTCTATGTCCATTACTGGTGCGGTCACCCTAAGTCGTGCAATCGTGCACAAGTCAAATGAGCTTTTTGGCTTAAAATTAAGAGCGCTTGCATATTGCGTTTAAAAGCACGTCACAAAGCTTTTAATTAGACTGCTCACTAAGATTAATGATGATATTCAATCCTGCATGCACCAGAACAGAGCTTATGAATAAGCTGGAATTAGTTTTATGCTCTAGCTTTGCTTCGGAGGCTGGATAACAATTTTAAATTCTGTCAATTTTAATATCACAGCATTATGAATTCCATACTATCATTAAGGGTTAGGGGTAACAGTTACCCCTGCTAATACTAGTTACTAAAAGGTATTAGCACCCCCTCTCCCCGTATAATATCAGGTTTAGAATAACACCTCTCCATTTCTCCCATAAAGAGACGAATAACGAAATACTAGCGCAAATCTGTTACTACCTCTTGACTAAAAACCTAAAAATCATGCTAAAAGGCTATGGAATGTGAAATAGTCACGTAAAAATATTATACTTACTTAATATTTTCATAGTTAACTGCTGTAGATGTTACTCAAATATGTACAGGAAACTCCTAACAATATTCCTAATGACCCCTAATAGAATCCATCTTAGCGGGCGTCATTTATTCATTCATAACTGTTGAAACAAACTTAGCACATCAAGCAAGGCGTTATCCGAAGTTCTCTGAGTAGACACATTGTGCTGCGCTTTAAACAACTAACTAAACTGAAGCAGCAATCCGTAAAAATAACACTTAATGACTTGAAATAATAATTATTAATGCGATAGGTATTATTCAAAGTCATTAAAAATGTTATGACGGTTATTGGTACCATACAACGTCGCTTTAAAACATCTGATCCTAGTGCCCACATGACTGTCACTCGAATATTTGTATGACATTAGGTACATTATGTAAGAAGCCTTTCAACCGTCTCATTCATTTGGACACTTTCCTGTAAAAATGGAAGAATATCTAATGCAGTAATTTAGCTATACAGGGTGTCCCAAAGTTATGGGACATGAAGGGGACGAAGTACCTTAAATATCGTAGATAGTGTATTTTGCTCAAAGAAAACTTCATCTTATTTTTAAAAGTAAGTAATTCTGTATTCATAGATTTTATAAAAAAATCTTGCTTCGTCTGGGAATCGAATCGTCTAAAATGTCCAAAAAAATCCTACTTTTATGATGCCAATCGAAAGAATACCGTAAACCGGGGTTACTTTGATCATTTTTGACCTTTGACGATCGATATCTCATAAAATTATGGGCACGATTGAATAAAAAAATATATTTAAATATCGGTTTTTATAGTTCTTTTGATTTTTGTGACAAAAATATAAAATTTCTTATTCAATTTGGATATAAAAATTAAAAACATGATGATCAAAGTTATAATGATTTTGGGGTTACTTTGATACCCCCTGTTTTTAATGGGTAATTAGAAAGTAAACCCGGTGAGAAATACAAAACAGTTTTTATTTTTTAATTCTATTAACAGGATTTGTAGTTATTGCGGTTTTCATACCTAGGGGTAACTTTGATCAAGTAAAACTCACCAAATATTATTTGTTATGTCTTTAATAATCATATAAAAATATACTTTTCTTAGGAACGGTCATATTAGATCGTTTGTATGATATTTTTTTTAAATTTTTACATAACCTGAATAAATTGGTTACTTTGATCAATTGATCAATCTCACACCATATACCCTATCAATGACACCCCACGGTAAACAAAATTAAACAATAGCGTTAGTTTTTAGGTTAGGAACACAGGAGCAGTTGTTTTAGTTTCTCAATAATAGGCTACCTAATGAAAATCAGCTATAAATTTCACCAATCAATTACGTACGTAGGTACACATAAAGTTTTGCAGCAGAGTTATTTCGCTATAAACACAGAATTTTAATTTATTTACCTTTTTCTTCATCAAACTTGTATTACTCGCCAGCGCACCCGCAGAAAAAGACTTGACAGTTCATCAGTGTTGCAATCCCAAATATATTTTTTTCAAAGATGCGTTCAGTTCTACGCAATTCGTGATTTTATACGACAAGGAAGTTTCTATCAAAGTCAACCCGCAGTTCAAAGTAACCCCGGTTTACGGTAGCTAAAAAATAATAACTATGCTTAAGTAACATACTATTTTAAAAGAACGGAACAACGTGAAATTAATCAGTTTAATCAAATTAGTGTAAAAATCTCAGTGCGAGCGCGTGTAAGTATACTACGTACTACGTGCCATCTTTGTCTCCTTCGCCGCGTACCGTATTTGCGTGTGTATTTGGGGCGACGAGTGCTGCTGACAGTAATTTAAATTAAAACACTTTTAGTTTTTCCATGAACTGATGATCTGCGGATTAGGTACTAAGGTAACAGCACCAATAATGGACAAAGAACCAATAATAGACAATGGCTTTATTGAGTAACCACTACATCAATCCATAACCATAATGATCTTGAGATGAAGGATGAAGTTCTACTGGTGCGTGTCAGCTTAAACTGTCCGTAACTGGGGCGGTTAACTTGGCAATTTTTGAGCCGATGTCTAACTAATTATTTCCGCGTTATCAGCTATCTCCCCCGCACACACTGTTTCTGGAAGGAAGATATTATCGGTCCCGAAAAACTTGATCAGTCTTCTTATCTTGGTCAGCCTCCTTGGTCAATTACACTGTAAGGGGCAGCGCAGACGACAGACTTTTGTGCGATCGAGTCTGCGAAGCAATAAAAACTCTGAATGGAAACTCTCTGCGCGCCATTCAGAGATTTTATTGCTCCGCAGACTCGATCGCACAAAAGTCTGTCGTCTGCGCTGCCCCTTAGGTAGGCTCGACTCTGAGAGGTGGCAGTAAAATAATTGTGTAAGGGGCTCTCTTTCGGCACTGAGTGAAAGACACAATAACCCATATTATTATATGCGTCGGTAACTGCGAATGCGTTAGAAGAAAAGCCACCTTACTGGTATAAATACTGTATTTCGTGTATTTTTTGTTTATAGTTTCTACAGTTACCTACGTGCTCTCGCATGCGGAGACTGACCCTAAATACGTCGCCGATTTTGTATATGAGTTATGCAAAGTCACAGGCATTAATCTACTGCCAAAATATTAGCACAACTGTTCCCAACAGCATCAAATACCATTATAATAGTGGAATGGCGTCATAAATCGGGACCCATGACCACACTTGGTAATTGAGGAGCCACAGTCGGGGCCCGAACCAACAAAACAATCCCTAGGAACCTATAAATCCATATGGCAAGATAAACAAAGGCATAGATAGGGCACTAACTAACACTAACATACATAAATACCTACATATTGCCTGTAGATATTCCCTTCCTAAATAGGGTAGCCAGACACCAAAAGGACCAGGCACATGCGACGTTAGGAACGAAAAGTTTATTTTTCTTTTTTATCTTTTTTTTCTATTATGGAAAAGGCATAGGCCAAAAGTTCTATTTTCAAGTCGTATTTATAGTGTCTAATTACTTTTCGATACTTTTGTTTTTTTTAAACTCGAATTTTAAAATAAAATTGCCTGTCTTGTCTGTTTTTTGCAAATAAAAAATAGGGATGCGCCCACACTGTCGCAAGCTTAACGTAAATTGAATTAGATGTATTTTTTGATAATTTATTACATAAAATAACATCTGAATTTCATTTTACAATAATCATGACCAAACCACGATACTTGTATGTCGTGTCGGGTCAATGACGTCCGCGAAAGAAATGCACAAGCGTAATTTGACCCTAAGATTGTGTTAAAAGTGGCCACGGAACGCGAAATCTTTACGGTTTTGTGTATGTTACATTTCGTGTAATCTCTTTCCCGTTTGGAAATGCAGTACAGGCGTGAAATGTATGGTAGATATACATGTAAGTATGTAGTATGTAAACTTGAAATTCTGGGATGAAGCCTTATAACACTGAAAAGACAATATTTCTCTCCTATTTCCTGATTTTGTGTCTCGGCCGTATCCACTGCCTATGGCACACACTTCCAACAGCTTCTCCGCCATTAGTAACACGGTTCGATATTGCTTGACTCGGCTGCAAAAGGACCGGAACGAAGTCCCTTGTGGGTGGTAATTGAATTTCGGCTAATTAGAATTTGATTAAAATGGGTATGGGGCGAGGAAAAAGACTCGAAAACAACGTGACACATTCTGGAATCAATAGGACAAACCTTCAAGATCAAGCTTAGCACGGCCACACGCGTAACTCGACTAGCGCGCGATATAGACTATCTGTCGTTTTATGATGCTCTAGTTAGACAGTGACAGGTATAGTCTATCTCGTGTGTGACTTGACTTGACACGCGCCTTACTCTTCTAATCCGGCTGAGTGTGTTTAACTGTAAGATACGTCCGAGTGTGTCCAAGTGTTCGATGCTGTACTGGTGTATGGCAAGAGCATTGTGCGTCTATGTGACGTGGCTTAAATTTGAATGAAAAATCCTCCATTTTTTCCCGTGGAATTCGTAAGAGTAATTCGTAAGTAATAGGTTTGAATATACTTCAAGAGACAAGGTAACAAATTGTTAACCGATGAAGGTTAATTGGCAGAGATCCCCTCGGGGATAAGTTCGCCTTTGTACATGAAACTGTTATCCTGTTTACTGTTTTTCTGTATTTTTTTTATGTGCAATAAAGAATCATACAATACAATACAAAACAATTGTCACTATTTACCTCTTTTACCTACGTTGATATTTACAATGATGCTAATAATGGCTACATAATTGTTAAATTAGCCGTGGATTTGACTATTTTGTTTGTGTGCTCTGCCTACCACATTTGAGAATACAGGCGCGATATTTATGTAATTACCTATGCATGAAAAATATTAGTTCAAATTCAACCCATTTTGGCTTGATATAGAATGCCCATGCCATGATACTAGTACAGTGTCAAGCAAAACGCAAAAGGAAGGGCGTCATAAATTTAAGCTTAGTATTAAAAAAATTGTGTCAGTCTGAGGGACAGTGTAGTATAAATAGGAGATAATCACATTTTCTTTGATTTCTTGATGTATTTACATTTTCTTTTTTTCAGAAAATAAAAAGTTTTGAAAGTATTTAATCTATTCTTAAATTAGGTTGGAATGCTATTGAGGTACATAAATAGGTAGGTACAAGCAATCATTTCATGCCAAACTATGTAGTAATATTGATACGAAAATTCACATAAAATAAAAGTCTCATTCACTGACCCGACACTGACAAAGTTAAAGCTCCTGGACACAGCCAGTCGAAAAAAGGTATGTTTTATGTATCACATGATTGATGATCAAAGCTTTTAGGCTCTGCATGGCTTTGAAAATAACTGAAAGTGCAAATCAATCAATGCCCGCAGAAAAACACAAAAAAATCACACGTTATCTCGTTAAATTCGTATAACATATTGTAAACCGTAGATGTATCAAATTAATGACCGGGTTAACGTTTAAACCAAAGTTACAGTTTAGGTTTAAGTTTTTTTTTTGTAAAAAAACTGGTTTCCTGTAAAGTCGGTATACGGGCGAAAGTTTTACGTGACAACGACTTTGAGTGGTAAAATAATTTTAAAGTG
>BHDV01004211.1:3197-22575 GCA_005406045.1 Adoxophyes honmai | reverse complement strand
ATCGTAACGTTACCGAGCGTTACACTTTTTCATAAGTGACTCCCAGCTCAACCTAATTTAAGACGTTGTCACGTCAAAAAAAATAACGGTTATTAGATTATTTCGTGGGATAACTTATCTGTGAAAATCAGTACTAAGTAAATATAATTTCTAGTCAACATTTAACAGTGGGAGGCACATCACTATTTCAGAAATGCCAAAAACAGGCAACTCCGTCAATATCATTTTAGTATCAGAGTTCAGAAAAAACTTTTGTGTACAGACCTTTTTATAGTTTGTCGACTTATGAATTGACAAATTTGACATTGATAATTATACCTAGTTGCCATTTAAAAAACCCATAATTTGAAAAACTCTAGCAACTAATAATATCTTGTAGCCGTACGTATCGTAGAACAACATCGCTAGTTGAATCGATATCGATAACCATTCGCACACATTTATTATTATTAGTAACGTAACGTAACGGTTTATTATGGCAACTGGCAACTCACGGTTCTGTTCACTCCACTGTTTAAACGCTCCGCCGACGGCGCGACCTTTCACAAGGTCTGTGCCAGTAGGCTGGCAGCCCCCAAGCAATGCACACGCTGCCCGCGTCACGTTACGAGTAAATTCTGTGTTTGTGATTACCACGCGCAATGGCCTCAAAACGGGAATATAATCGAAGTAAAATAAAAAGATACTGTTCTGTTTACGGGTGCCTCAACAAACAGAAGAACAACGAACGTGAATTGTCGTTCTTTAGGATCCCAGACGACGTTGAAAGGTAAGCCATTTTGTTGTGTCTACAATTTTAACACGTGCGCGGCGCTTCGATTCTATAACTTATGGCTAGTGCTATACGTGCTATTTTGGTGTTGTAAGAACAGTTTACCACTGGCACGGTGTGACACTGGTCAACACAAAAATCGATTCACCCTGTTTTTTGCATTATTGCTCTCAAGAATTCAAAGAAACTGTTTAGGTGCACGTTTTGTTTTGTTATTGGGAGGATTGGCCTTTTTTGTCATGACCGGTACAATGTTTTTGGCTAGTGGCAGTAGTTGTGACTTAGATGTTTACATTTTGCCTTGCGCGAAACATTGCGAGAAATTTAGGTTGCTTTAAAAACGAATATGAGGAGGAATACGGTCTATTTAACAGCGTCATAATATTTATCGTCTTTTTCTGCTAAAAGACGTCTCAATGATCAAAAAAGAAAAGAAACTTTAATCTAAAATGTTTATCAGCGTTAGCCACCAATGCCGCCATTACTCGTAGCGCCATCTATGGAGCACTATAGTAAATCATAGCAAAAATAAAGCGCTGTACAGTTTCTAGCATTTTTTCCATTGAGAAGCGATTAACTTACAACTAAGTACTATTTAAAATCTTGCCATGTTAGATGCCGGAGACTGTACTTAGTTTTACCCGACATGTATTTCGAATACATAGTTCCATTGATGGCTCGGAAAAAACTCCATCAATGAAATAGGTAATGTAAAGTGTAGTCGGGACGGGATAGACCTTTCGCGCGACTTCGTCCGCGCTTAAATATTTAGCAGACGATTAAATCACACTTGTTAATTAATTAATAATTTAAGTATTCAAGTTGGCAGGTATAAGTAAATGAGATAGGTTGCCTGTATCCTGTCGCCTAAAATATACGTTAACTTATTTCCTTATACAAATAAAAAAACCTATAATAACCTGTTAGTCGACGGGAGAAATGGAGAGGTGTTATTCTAAACCCGATACCACAATTTTATCATCTACTTATTTCCTTTTTTTTATTAATTTACTTAGTGTGAATGTGAAATAGAAAAATCGGTAGAGAACCATTTGTTATTAAACGTGACTTTTGCAGTTTTTTTGTAATTAAATGAAAATGGCAAAATTCGCTTGAAATATGCACAGAAAAATAAATAATTGAATTAAAATAAAATAAACCATTATTAAAGGAAGACCCTCTCTTTCAACAAACGTGACTTTTTTACCGTTTCTTGTTCTTGTATAGATAATGGTACGGGACCCTTCATGTTAGTCCGACTCGCACTTGGTCAATTTCGTGTCGACATAGACTAACAGGCAGTCTTCGTACAGTGACCTAATGAAAATATTGGCCATTTTATTTCCACGTCACCATTATACATGAAACCACACTGAACAAATTTTTCGAAGCAATCTGCTCATTATTACAATGACGAAGTTCTAAGTGCTCATCATTTTCATTGACGGATGGAACAATGATGTTAATAATGTATTATTGGACAAGATAGTATCTAGTATCCCGTGGGGTGTCGGGCTTAGAATAACTCCTCTCCATTTCTCCCACGGATGGACATAAATAGACATAAATAGAGTGCAGTCATATGGATCGCCGGTGAAGCTTGGAGTGCCACAAGGCTCGATTCTGGGTCCTTTTCTCTTCTTAGTATACATAAATGACCTACCACGAATGCTGGAAAACAAGTGTGACGTAGTTTTGTTCGCTGATGACACTTCTCTAATTTTTAAGGTCGACAGACAACAGGAGGATAACAGTCACATAAATCAGACCTTAGCCGAGGTGCTGAAATGGTTTACTGCAAACAATCTGTTACTAAATGCAGCAAAAACTAAATGTATAAAATTTTCGTTACCAAATGTGCGACAGGTTGAAACGACGAAAACTATAAACGGAGAGAAGCTGAAGCTTGTAAATGACACCGTTTTTCTTGGAATTTCATTGGATCGAAATTTGCAATGGGGCTCACATATTTCTGCTCTTGCCAGTAGACTGAGCTCTGCCGCATATGCTGTACGAAGAATTCGACAGTATACCAACGTCGAGACAGCGCGGCTTGTTTACTTCAGCTATTTTCACAGCATCATGTCTTACGGAATACTGATTTGGGGCAGAGCAGCTGACATTCAGACCATCTTTGTACTCCAGAAAAGAGCAGTTCGATCCATTTATAACCTGAGCGCTCGTGAATCACTCAGAGAACGCTTTAAAGATATAGAAATTCTCACTATAGCTTCTCAGTATATACTTGACGTGATAATGTACACACATAGACATTTAAATTCATTCAAGAGAGTATGTGATGTTCATAATTTTAACACGCGAAACAAGCATAAACTTTTAGTCCCTAAGTTTCGACTACGAAAAGTAAGCAAATCGTTTGTAGGAAACTGTGTGAGATTTTATAACAGAATACCTGTAGATGCGTGGAAATTACCGCAAAATTCATTCAAGCAATATGTCAAAAATACTCTCGTAAAAAAAGCGTACTATACAGTTGACGAATATTTATGTGATGATAACATGGATTGGCCAAGCTTAAATGAATAACAAGTGTGTGCAATACTTTAATATTTTCTTTTATTTTGTGAGAGTGTTAGTGAAATTTGAGTGCATTCGTGTGTTTTAATTGTACCGGGTCCTGTTGCCACTGTCTTCTGCTAGGCTATATCTAAATATCTATGTATTTTCTAAGTTTATCGTAATTTGGCAATAACTCCATAACAAATTCCACTGTAAGTGGAAAGTTTTTGTTTTATAACCTAGACATAATTGTTGCTATGTCGTATGTATAATAGTTTGACATGAAATGTATATTTCATGATTATGTATACCTTTTAGACAAAGGGAGACTTTTTACATCTCCTCCATCTTAATTGACGATGGAGGCACTTTACACCTCTATTAAACTTAGATTAAGTTAGTATATATTACTAATAATAATATTTTATAAATTACATTTTTTTTTCTCTCTTTTGACTTGTGGAAATTGTATGGAATCAGTAGTTTGCTTTATTCAGGGAACCTACACATTTAATTACACAGCCCTATGGCTGTTATTTTTTTATTTATTTTTCCCTTTAATGTAATATAGATAATTGGTGCATGTGTTGCTGGCCCGAGGCTGGAGTGACGCGTCCCGTAAGGGTTCGTGGCGTAGGCAATCGTTCCTCGGTACCGCTCTGCTTTCAGAACAGGACATGATGGCATGAAAACCTGCGTCAGCGCGTTGCCTTGGCCCTTGGATCAGTGATACATGATTTTACTTAAATATCCTGCCTCCACATTAATTACACTGATTGCTTTTATGTCAATTTTTCCTTTTTTTTTTTTGTAATATATATAATACATTTTTTGTAATTAACTTTTTTTTGAAAAAATGACTTACTGCCAAGTTTCTTGCGGCGCATTCTTCTTGGCAATGATGGTCTTTCCGAAGCGCTGGTAAAATCAAAAATGACGTGTAAAAGTGCTCTTAGGAGCCTATTTGCATAAATAAAGTTTTGAATTTTGAATTTTGAATTTTGGATGTCGTAAGAGGCGATTAGGAAAATGGGTTAAGGTATTCTTTAGGTGACAGGCTGGCAACTTGTCATACCTATGTGTCATTCATATAATTCGTTAAGGTATATAAAATAATTTTAAACAAAAAAAAACCGACTTCAAATTAGCAATATTTTGAAAGTAAAAACTTGACTTCATCAACAAATTACCGAAAACGCCGTACATCTCCATATAAAATTTGAAGAGTTCCCTCGATTTTTCCAAGATTTCATCATCAGATCCTGGTTTCGTGCCAATGGGACCAATTTCGAGTTATACCGATTCGATTAAAAAAAAAATTTGAAAGTTGGTCCACGGGTCTCCGAGATATCAAGTAACATACACACAAAAAAAAATAGGTTGAATTGAGAACCTCCTTTTTTTGAAGTCGGTTAATTACGGCAAACGACAGAGAACCCTCTTTTATCAATGTTTTTCACCTAAAATTATGTTGAAATTAGCTACGAATCGCGAGATACTTATGGTTTTGACTAAGTAGTATACTGCTCGTTAGGGAATACAAGCGTGATGGTGCATATGTCTACTGTTAATAAGTATGTATTTAATTAACTACTATGATCAGATTGTAAACTATCTTTGTTTTATTTCAGACGACGTGAATGGCTAACTGCTATCGACAGAGAAGACTTACTCGACGACAACGCGAAAAACAAGACCAAAGTCAACCTGGTTTGCTCTGCACATTTTGACGACTCCGAATTCATCATCAGTGTTTGTAAGCGGCTCAAAAATGACGCAGTACCTACTAAATTACTACCTAATCAATCTCACAATAATACGCAATCTGACACACATGATTCAACTACAACAACGAATAATCATGATAAATTCACTCAAACTACTTCCATTACAACTAATGAAATTATAGTAAAAGTAGAACCAATGGATCCGTCTGAATTTCCAGAAGAAACCCTAGAACCTGAAGTAAATGTAAGCATTTTATCAAATGAAAAAAGTAAAAAACGTAAAGCTACTTCTACTGCAACTCAAGCAGATTTAAATGAAACATCTAACGAAATGGTTGAAACAAAATTAGCTTCATCTGATCACACTCCACAAAAAAAGAGACGGAAAAAAGGAGTTGAAACTGTACCATGTAAATGCACGCTATCAAAGCAAAAAACAACTAAAATTGACAAAGAGGTAAAAAAGGAAAAGGTTGAAAATACGTCTTTGCTCTCTAATCCTGAAGACGAAGTGGGTCAAAGATTCATGAAATTGGTCAAGTGGCAAAACAAAATAAAGAATAATTTCAATGGCAATCGCTACGACGCTGAACACAAAATGTTTGCTTTGAATTTACACTATGCTAATCCACAAGCATATCGTTGCCTTCAAACTGTTATGAAGCTTCCGAGCAGAAGTACACTGAAAAGATTAAAATTGAAAGTTCCTCCCAAACTTGATGACCTTGTTCTAAATAGTCTATCTTTAAAAATGAAGTCATTTCCAGACAATGCGAAATATTGCACAATTTGCGTAGATGAGATGGTACTCAAACGTAATCTATATTATGATATTAAAAAAGATGAATTGATTGGATTTCATAATATAAACGGTGCTACATCTCCAGAAATGGCAAGTAATGCCTGTGTTATAATGCTACAAGGGATTTATTTTGACTGGAAACAGCCTATAGCCTACGCTCTTCTACGAAATACCAAACATTATGAAGAATTAGATTTATGGATGCATGAAGTAATATTAAGACTATTTGGGGTAGGCATTGAAGTGAATGCCATTATATCCAATCAAGAGTCAAATTTTGACAAATATGAAAAAGTGATTAAAAATGTTACGATCGATAAGCCATACTTCTTTGTTAATGAGCACAAAATCTTTTATATTTTTGATGTGCCACATTTACTGACCTGTGTGCGTAACAACTTATTATCGAGTAACTTTCATTACAAAGGAGACAGAATATCTTGGGATTATATTAAAACTCTTTATGAACACCAAAAGGATAAGAACCTGAAATTAATACCCAAGATAACAAGTGATCATATAGAACCAAATAATACCCAACTAAAGAAGGTGAAATTTGCAACACAGATATTTAGTAACACGGTATCCACTGCGCTTGAGACTTATATTGATTTTGGCAAAATCACCGAGGAGGCTAGAGGAACAGCAAAATTTATTAAAGTAATGGATGACTTATTCGATGTACTGAATTCATCAGAAACAAAAACTAATAAAAAAATTCAGGGAGCTTTCAAAATGACTGTAGAACAGAGAAATATTTTACAAAATGCTCAACAAATGTTTGCAACGTTGAAATCCACAGACCGTAACACCCATACAGATAACACCCATCAGGTAGAGACATTCCACAATTTCCAAATAACCATTCAATCAATAATGCAACTGTTCGAAGACCTAAAGTTGGAAGGATTTAAGTCCTTACTAACTAGACGCCTAAACCAAGAGAGTTTAAAAGAGTTTTTCGAGTCCATTAGATCAAGTGGGGGTTCAAGTGCTGAGCCAACGCCCTTCCAATTCACTCGAGCTTTTTCAAAATTATTCTACTCCAGCATGCTGAAAACTTATCAAAATGATTGTCAGCCTGACATCTATGAAATGCTTCTTAAAGCCGAGGACACAATGAAACAACACACAATACAAAAAACAAATAATGAAAGTGTTAACATATCGGATCAAACAAGACCATCGCTGGTAGCCCTAAGTGGCGAAACAGATCATCACCTGGATTTACCTGAAGCAAATGCATTGATCTACGTCACGGCATTTTTGCTTTATAAATGTTCCAAAAAACACCAGGATTGCAAAGAAATGACTGCAATGCAAGAATCTTCGCCGAATTTGGACTATACCTTGTTTCCTCACTACAAGGCTTATAATAAAAGTAAATCGTTCTACGGAAATCTCAAAATGCCCCCTCAAGAAATGATTGAGTATGTTGAAACATTAGAATCAGTGTTTACACAGAATTTAGAGAACTACTTACATTGTAATCCTGGGAGCGAAATGTTCAAATTACTGCAAGAAATCCCACGACCTACATTGCTATGTTCTTGTTTCCCTATGGATTATTTACTGAAATTGTTTGTGAGACTTCGGGTATTCACGACTCTCAAATTTAATAATCGAAATTTTGAATCAGCATCTAAATCTATTGAACAATACTTGGAAGTACAGCGACTGTGAAATTGTATAGTTATAAAAATACACGTTCTATTTCTTACTTGTTTTCTTATTTCATTCGAAATAAGGTCAGGTGGGGGAAGAGAAACGCAGGGGTAAGAGGGCACTACAGACCATACTCACTCATAACTCTTACGAGTTATGGTCTGTGGTGCCTCTTACCCCTGCCCTGCCCCTGAATTTCTCTTCCCCCACCTGACCTTATATATTTTTACACAAAACAAAGATAAGATTTTGTTGAATTAGGAACAATTCCAATGAGACAAACAATGACTAATTTTTTGTAAAAAAAAAAAACTAAATGATTGTTACCGCACTTATGTGCCTACAGTAGGAAAACCGTGCAGCAAAAAGAAAAAAATAGTCCCACTTCTTTGTACAAACTTCAATATCATAACGATATCATTGCGTAGCAGTCATAGACCATATAACGTTTTCACAATAAGTACATTTATAATATGGTGGGTTTGAATAACTCCCCATTTCTAACGTGGCAATTGTAAGAGTCGACTAAGAAATTAGGTTTTTTAGGCGACAGGCAATCCGTCACTAATACCTCATCTGTTTCAAAACCTAAAACTATACTAGAAGTGGCTACGAATCGTAGTAGACATGGTTTTGCCTGTCAAGCTTTGTGTGCTGTCTACCCCATTTAAGAATACAGACGTAATGTATGTATTAACACTGCTAGATTAAAATAGCTAACTCAAAACGTGCCACTACTCAGAAATGAGACTTGGCTTTATGAATCTAGAGCTTAATTTTAAATAGACAAATTATGAGTTAGCTCTGTTGCGATCTAGCAGTGCGATATGTTAGTATTCCTGTTATGGATATGAAATTTCGGATACGAATACGGATAAGGATATGAAATTATTTCGGATAATTTCGGTTACGGATATTACATACAGTCATAATGGATTTTCAAAAGTGAAACACAACAAGATAATGAAATGATTTTATTTATAAGTTTTATGGCAGGAATCTTAATCATGTCTGAGAGTAATAATTACAGCTTATGTCGACTTGTGTGGCTCCGCCCCTATCTGATATTATGCGAAACTTTTATTTCGGATTCGGTTACGGTTACGGATATACTTTTATATCGGATATTTGAATGTTTCGGTTACGGTTACGGAGCTCCCTAACATCCCTGGTTAGAATACCCATATTACCCATCCATATCAACTATGTCAACGTCCTTGCCAGCATTTCACTTATATTGTAATGCTGTGGGACATAAATCTCTCTCCCCGATAGAGACGGCTCGGAATTGCCCTCAGAATTCCCGCTAAACGGTTTTTTATTCCTTTTTATATTCCCGTAATCTTATAAGGCTGGGCTTGGGATTGGACGAGCCTGTCGCTCCAGCCGTAGTGGAAGTAAACGGTAGATGCCGCCGCATATTCGGGGACGATTTGTCGACAACCGGCTTTTAATTTTATTTTAATTTGCTCGTCAATGGTGTTATTACAAGCGCATATCCTATAGGACAAAGACTTAAGTTGTGCCCGCAGGAGTTGTGGATAGTTCAAGTGTAAAAATAAAAATCGTATTTTTAAAACTCAAGTAGAGGCCAATTTTTAAATTCATTTCCTACTCGTGTGTGTATTTATAAGATAGTCCCGTTTTTGAGCAAATGCAAAAAAAAATTAAAAAAAAAACTTTTAAGTAAAACGGTTTTATTTTATATTTATATGTATGAACGCGGGACTTAAACGCGATTTTTATTTACCTTCTCGACGTTTCGGCCGCGTTACAGCGACCGTGGTCACGAGTTGACTGAAGCAGAGCGCGACGTTTGTTTCGCAGCCCGGGTTCTTCGAACTACCCGCACTTGATTTTCATCAGTAACGGCTCCTCGAACTACCCGCGTTTCATCAATATTGTCCACCGTTCCGCTATTACACCGACACACAACACTAACAATGTCAGACGCTCGCATCGAATGTTCGTCTCTAGGCTGACACTTATTAATAACCGGATTCCATGAAGACGAAAGCTTAAAACCATCCCCTCGGTTAAAATTTCCCGCGTTCATACATATAAATATGAGTGAGAATCGCGAAGGTTTTATTTTAGTCTAATCAATGTATATACAACCGTTTTACTTAAAAGTTTTTTTTTTTATTTTTTTTTTCGAGCTTTTAGTTTTTTTTTTAATTTGATATAGTGCACTGTATTCTCCTTGCAAAGACCTTTCAATTGATACCCATATTGATGGGGTAGATAAGAATTAGGTCATCCGCCATTTTGTAGCGGCTGCCATTTTGAATTTACAATGACAATGAATGTACATTATTGTATTGTCACCACAACTAAAAGCGCATACCGAATTTCAGATCAATCAGTTGACGGGAAGAGGGTTAAAATTCAATTTCTAAATTTGAACCAACAAAGACCAAAGATCAAAAAATAAAGACTAAAAAAACAAACGGGGTAAGCTAAGTAAAACCGTTTAAAAAGGAGGCATTTCGATCACTGTGAAACAAAACGATCTCTTTTCAAATAAGCTCCACCCCTGACATGTTTACAGACAAAATAAAATTGATTGTATCCACAAAAAGAAACAAAAACACACCCTCACAATCAAGGGTGCTAACCGAATCCCTATCATATTTCCCGCGAAATTCGTCTAGAGACCGGAAAAACCTTATAAAATCACTCAGCGCGTATCCTCGACAGAATCACCAATCTCCTACACAATCTATCATGACATTGTGGGTGTAAAAATAGATTCCTCTTCCAAATTACCCACGCGATCAGCGGGAGGTTATTTGGTGGGGCATTTTCCCATAATGAACTCAGATGGGAGTATTTGTCATTCGGGCGTGCATGTACTTCGCACTTCGCAGGTGAATTTACGGTCTATTTTTTAATCTCGGAGACTAAAATGTCATTTCCTGTATGCTTTAGGCGACAGGCTAGCAACCTGTCACTACCTCTTCCATTTGTTCTTAAACCTGAAATAAGGCTCAAAAGTGGCTGCGAGGCGGGAAATAGTCAAGGTTTTGTCTGTCACGTTTCGCGTGCTCTGCCTACCCCATTTGGGAACACGGGTGGTTTTATGTATCATCATCATCAGCCTATATACGTCCCACTGCAGGGCACAGGCCTCCTCTCAGTATGAGAGGGCTTGGGCGATAGTTCCCACGCGGGCCCATTGCGGATTGGGAACTTCACACACAACGTTGATTTACTTCGTCGCTGTGTGTAGGTTTCTTCACGATGTTTTCCTTCACCGAATAGCTCGTGATAAATATCAAATTTGATATCGCACATAAATTCCGAAAAATTCAGAGGTGCGAGCTCGGGGTTTGAACCCACGACCCTCTGCTTGAGAGGCCACAGTTCGAACCGCTGGGCTATCACGGCTTTTTTTTAAGTATGTATGTATGTATGTAAAATATAGATGCCACAAGGAAGACAAAACATTTCATTTAGCTATCTAGAATTCTAGAAACTACCAGTTACTTCAGTGTTGCGAGTTGCGAGTGCGATAGGCAGCGCTTAAAACTTGAGTACCTACGTGACCCGACTTCTATAAAAGTTTAGTTCTTACCTTTATAGAGAGAAACCTAAAAATAGGTTTTATCCCCTATAATCTCCGCCGCAGCTAAGATACCTGTATCAAATTTACAGCGATAGATAGGCAGTGTCATTTCACGAGATTTTGGTGCGATATCTTTATAAGGATATGGCTTAAAACCCCGGGATTCTTTATGATTAATTGAAAAGCTAGAGTTTGGGTCAAAATGCTACAAATTTCTAATTGCAAATGGTTAATTCTTGAGTGTTTCCTCAAAACTTGGTACCACTATTGCTCAAAATTAATAATAGTTTTACCACTGTATGCATTTATGACGCTATAGCGTTACATTGTTTTGAAAGGCCTAGCTAGAACTTATTGGATAATATATGAGAGCTGTTGAAAAATAGTATGTAAACCTTAGGTAGAGTGTTCAACAAGAAAATTATATGTGGTTATACAAACGGTGTTTGTTCTTCATCATCCGGGACTTCCGGGAATTCAAGATTCAGTCCCATAGGAATGAACTATGTTTAGGAAATCAGTACTCACCTACTAAATTCTAAGTGCCTGTAAATCACTCGAAATTGTACTTATCTACCTATCCCGATTTCCTAATTTAGCGATCACGGATACTAAGGTAGGCTTATAGCCAACGTAATGTCTCTATTAGCCTTCGTGACATGCAGCTTTCAGTAGGTCGGCTTACAAAAACCGGGTCCCAAAGTGACTGTTTTCTTTTTTAAAGATTTAATGGCTTGAATAGTAGATGCTTTAGTCCAAACAGTTTTCTTAACGACTGGCGTGAGTTGCTGTATTATTCTCACACAATTTCCAAGTCTTTTACATACTAACTCGAGTAAGTATTATGTACAAATGTACATGCAGACTCTTGTATTCCCAAATGGGGTTGGCGGAGCACAAAAAAGGTTACATTGACAAAATTAATACTGTTTCACGTTTTGCAAACTTTTAATTTTAATTTAATACTTAGCAGAAGAACTTCAAAGTATATGTTTAGTTGCACTAATTTGACAGATACCTAAAAAAAAATATAGCCTCTTTCACTTACTCGGGATATAACGACGCTCATGAAAATAAAAAGGTTGCTCTTTTATTGCACAATTGCACTAATAACTTTTCAGAAAACGCCCCACTACGTTCACGACGTAAACCCCTATGCTAGTAATTAAACGGTAACCTTTAACCCAACTAATTATGAATTACAAGTAGGTATAATACCACTGCTAACCCTCTCGGTGAGGGAAGAAATAAAACGGGTATTTTATTTGGCTATCTCTTCATTATATCTGGAAACCCTTTATTCGGTGCCGGGTCGGGGAAATGGCTCTATTGTATCGCTATCTCAGATCTTACAAATATGTCTGCCTTTTTATTTAGAGTTAATGTTTGGTGAACAAAGGGCTAAAAGGAAGTGTTCGATAGAAATCTTGCTAACGTCAGTAACGTCACAAATTAAAGTAATCAGTAGTGTTAGGTTAATAAAGTTAAAAGTGCCGTGAGACTCATTAATAGTGAAATAAAACGGATACACTTACGTTGTTATATCGAGATTACTTCGACATGTGTCGGGACAATTCATGGCGTGAAGTAGAAACGGATTGGCACGAAATCTATCGTCAAAGGGATGTTGACACCACACACAATTGCATATTTAAAACAAATGTTAAAATCCCTACTAATATTATAAATGTGTCTGTCTGTCTGTTACGCTTTCCCGCTTAAACCTCTCGACCGATTTTGATGAAATTTGGCACAGACAATCTTTAGACCCTGAGAAAGGACATAGACCTTTTATTGCGAAAAAGGTAATGCCTCAAATAACTATTCCACGCGGACGAAGTCGCGGGCACAGCTAGTAATTAATAATTTATTAATGTTCAAAAAGCGCAGTGCAGTCTTCATCGCAGAGTCCATTAAAAAGCTATTTCGAGCAACAATAAGTATTGATAAAGCCCGTCATTATTGCTGACAAAGGATCAGTTCGGATCAGGCACTCCATAAACCAGTGGTCCTCAAACAGTGGCCGAAACTGAAATGTAAAGGGCTAGCAGAAATTCTATAATAAGCACGTCTTCCGTTGTCCTGTTATCTGTTACCAACTGTAATATGTCTTTAAATTATGTTTCATTTATGAATAATAATAAAGGGCGGCCGGAAATTTACTATATTTCGCATATCCCATCACGTCATCTCGCGGCTGAAGCTTGAACTACGCATTCGGTGTTGAGTCTACGTGATTTTCTACAAACTATTGGAGTTATAACGCCATCTATCGGTTTACGGCAGTACTTGTCAGTGTTGGTTATTATTGCGAGTTAGTAGCGCCATCTAGCTACTTACAATGTAACTAGCAATGCAAAGTAGTTAGCTTGGGTGAGGTCATAACATTGTTGATAAGAGAGACTGACAATTACCCTCAATGAAGAAACGTAACGGCTGAGAATTACCCTCAGCAGCGTGACCGGGTCGCCACGGGAAAAACGCGTCAACTCCGGTCAATGCCGGAGTATCACACGGGGACGTGTGACGTATCAAGATGATCGTGTTGTGGAACGTTAAACGATAAACGGAACGTCAAATCTGAACTGATTTGGATGTTTTCGGAATGAGGCTGGCAATACAGGTTTTGTTGAGGAAAACCAACATGTAGTGTTGGCAATACCAACTACCTGCTTTTCACTTTAAAAAGGGTAACAACGGTCGAGGAGGAACTTCTGGTTGGAATTCGGAACAGTGCGGTTGTGCCTCTTATTCTGAATTCATCGCGTTCTGTTCGCGTCTTGCTGTCCGAAGTAATTTCCATTGCTTGTGATTATTGTATTCTCTTTAAATGAGTGTAGTAAATTGACTTTTCATTCCAACTAAGTCATGGATGAGTGTACCTAATGGTAAACGAAGAATCGGACTCCTGCATAGAAATATTTTAACCAGTGATCGGGTATACACGACTGAAAACCCCTGTGAAGTTTTTTTCCCGGAATTTACGGAAAATATTGCCTAGTAACTCTGGCTTCTAGTCGATCACGTAGCATCGCAATGTCAAACGATTGCAGGTGCGTACGCGCCGACTAACAAGATTTGCTTATGGGATGTAAGGTAGGCAAAATAAAGGGCGCAATGACCTGAACTTAAACATTTGTCTCTCACAAGGTCAATAAAAAAAAATAAAAAAATATTTTGCAGGGGCTTTTAGACGTGTATGCCTGATAAGTAAGTGGTTAATATAATTACGGTCAATTTTTTAACCTACCGTATACATGTTAGATTTAACCTCAACAAAATTGAAATATTGGTATCAGAAAGTTTGAGAACCAGTTCCATAAATGGAAGTTGTCGTCTTAGGGACGAAGTTTCAAAGTTGCCTCTAAAATTATTGAGACATTTTGGTAAACAGTATAATGGAGGAGGCTGCGAGGATTCTAATTTATTCGGTAATTTGTTCACTGGTGTTTATTTTTGGGCGACGGACGATGACTTTGGGAGACGCAAAATCAGAGAAGGTAATTTAATTATCTACTACGTACAGGAGGTCCACTCAAGAACATGAAAAGACGTGAAAATATTGCTGTCTCTGTCTCGCAGCGGGTCTTACAGGCGGAGCGTACATATTTTAACTAAGGAGTGGACCTCCCCTGGTACAATCAAGGATTTTATTTTCTATGCCACTCTGAACTTTTTTTCAGTAACTTACACAAAGTGAAATGAAACAGATACCTTCACTTCTCTACGTTAACATTAGCTCGACATACTTCGAAGTCCTCGAACAAATCTGTCACTCATCATCATCTGTAGACGCGTACAACCGCCTAACGTCGCGTCGTGTAAGAAAGCCTACCATAGAAAGATCTCTTCAGGCAGATGTTATGCGGGGAAAGGAATACGAGTATGGAAAACTTACAGAAAGTCTTCATTAGTACCTACCTAGGTTTGGCATCTCATTGTGACAATTTGTGAAAAAAGATTCATAATGGCATAACTAAAGTTGGTACTGGGTTTGATTACCAGGTAGGTACCTAATCAGAAAATTATTGACTATGCAGTTAAAAATTATACTTCGCACCGATGGTGTCATTTTTTCGAGAACTGAGGTAAATTTGCATTTATGCTAAAACTGTCCAGAAAACGAGAAACAGTCGTAGTTTTGACTATGAATATGAATCGTTTTTCATGCTCTGCCTGCCGCATTCAAGCATAATGCATTATGTATGTACAACTTATTTATTTACTTACTTATGTACGGTAGCGAAAGTTGGGTAAGGTAAAAGAAGAACAAATGCGGTAGAAATGAGAGCGTAAAGAAGTATGGAAGGTGTATCACTGAAAGACAGAATTAGAAATAAGTAGTGTGTGATAATGATAAGGGAACAAGCTGCCAGCTGGTGTGAAAGTAGATTTATAGTGAATAGGATTGAAAAAAGTATGCTTAGCAGGTTTGGTCATATAGAGAGGATGGATGAAAGAAGATTTACTAAACAGATTTACGGGAACTGTCAATGGGTGTGTTGGGAGGGGAAGACCTAGACGGACGTTCCGTGACCAAATCGCGGACGTTTTAGAAACAGCTCAGGTCAAGTGTACCCTAATGTAGTGTAGTGTAAGTGTAGACTAATGAATGTGGATGAAGCAAAAGAAGTATGTCAGGATCGTAGCAAGTGGAACAAAGTGGTATCTTATCTGCCTACCCCTGTGGGAAAGAGGCGTGACTGTATGTATGTATGTATGTATAATTTCCCTGAAACAAATTTAACATGTTTTTACAGTATTCAAACATTCACATTACTAGTTAAACCACTACGATGCTTTAATCAAAGTTGGTTCAAGAAGACGGCAAAAAGTAGAATTGTATGTACACTGCAATTTACTTCAATTACAGGCGGCGCATCGCGACGAGGGTTGGTCCATCCAGTGGAAAAGTTCAATAGCCTGTACAATCTGTACTTTTTACTGGAATCAATTAAAAGTATAATTCAGAGTCAAGAAACTGTAACAGTTCCATATATCTAACAGAGAGAGAGCTTAGTGTAATGAAAACGGATATTTGTCAGTTAACTAAAGCTGGCACGTAAAACAGACGTGTACGCATTGGGTTTGTGTAGTATGTGTGAATTAGTACGCGGTGTGACTTTGCACTGCGTTCGTATCATGAAATGTCTGCCCGATTTCATCAAAATTATTAATTTTAAACTTACTGTTTAGTGAAATTGCACAAGTGTGAGTACTGTGAACGTGCCAGCTTTAGTTAACTGACCTATACGGATTTCGCTTGCGTATTAACGCGAAGAATGTATATGAAGACGTGTCAACCGCGGCAGTTGTGCACATGTGCCGCTTGGAGACGCTGTCTCAGTTTCCATACAATTCTTCGCGTTAATACCTACCAGTGTTGGGCAAAAATTAACTTGAATAAGAATAAACCAGAAAAGTTATTCTTATTCAAATCGATTTGAATAAGAATAATTCTTGTACCTCGTTAGTTGAAATGGAATACTAGTGAATAAATCATGGTACTTTTATTTTAAATAACGAATAAAATTTGAAATAACTATTTTGGAATAAAAATAATTTTGTAGTACCTGTAGTACAATAAATATTGGTTTTGGCACATTTTTTCAATGTACTCACGTGTAACTAAGTTTTATGATAACACGTTTTTTTTGTACCAAACTTTGGTATCAAAATACGATGGTGATGAAGTGAATCTCGGAATTCTTTCATGGCTAAACGAACCCTTCGCATTATACATAGTATATCTTAAGTTTAATTATGTTTTGTTTGTTTATATGACTCGAATACACTTTACCCGCACTGTATTCTTATTCAGATACTTTTATTCAAAATAAAAATCATGAATAAATGTAATTGACTAAGAATAAGTTATTTTTATTCAATTTTTCCACGTACAATTTATTCCGGACAAAATTATTTAAATAACTTTGACAGGAATAAAATCGAAGTGATTTTATTCTTAGGAATCTTAATTCAAATAATGATTTTATTCTTGAGTGCCCAACCCTGATACCTACGTAAACGAAATCGACGGACTGCATTACACTAGACGCTCTGCTGCCGCGCGGTCGCGGCACCGACGCCGCACTGTCGCGGCACCGTACTTTTTGTATGAAAACAAACCCCCGTCCGTGTGCCAAACGCACCGCTTCGGCACTGCAGCGGTCTGGTACGAAGCGTATTAATTGAAAGCGTCCTAATTATGTGCTGTCTACCCTGTCTATGCCTTGCCGAAAGTTGCCAACATCATTTAAATTCATCCAAGCCCTTGAGAGTCCCTTTTAACTAAAAACTTTAAACAACTTCTATTCAGTGGCAGCCCTAGTCTAGAGAAATGACCTTTGCTAGATTAATACGAAGACTTAGTCGAGGCTTCTTTTGAATTGAAAGAAATAAATAGAGATTAAATAGGTATTTGTTTAACATAGCCTGATCAGAAAAAATCCTCACTATTTTGTGAAAAACCAGTTCGTAATGCAATGCCACTATGAAAGCCATTATGAATACTAATACACAATCAAAAGAAGCAGCTAGGGATCATGCCAGGGAGGGGCATGCCAGGCGGTCACTTTTATACCAATTTTTATAATCACCAAAAATCCAATTTAGTTCATTAAGCTAAATAAAGGCGTAGCCCCAAAGTAATAGTACATTTCGATACAAGTGCGGAAAGTTTGTCATTATTTACGAGTACCGAGATATCTTACCACGAGCCGCAGGCGAGTGGTAAGACTCGGTACGAGTAATGAATGACGATTCCGCACTAGTATCGAACGACTTTTTTTAATACAGTTGCGAAAAAAAGACAAGTTTAGTAAATTAATAATAACAAAATAATATTACCTCAGACCAGGCTGTATGGCGTTGAAGCCTTTGCCTTTTCCTTAAAGGAAAGAATATAAAAAAAAAGAAAAAACGCCTCTTATTGGTGGGCGATTTGACACGTTTGGCGGCCATTCCATTTCACTCAGATGGTTTGGTTAAGAAAGGTTTTTCAATATTAAATATAAAACGTATTATGATGAAAACTTCTGTGATAAAATTATTAAAAATGTACATATGTAGGTACTTATATTTCTTATTTTTTATGTTCATAACAATGTTAAAAGAAATTAATTAATTATTATATCAAAAACATTAATTGATGAGTACTTAGTTGTAAATTGGAACGAGCACAATTAAAAAAAAAGTGGAAATGAAAAAAGCACTAGTGCGCAAATTCGAACTTTCCGCACGATCTGCAGCCACGAAAAGCACCCATTTTTGAGCAACTGTATTAAAAAAGATTTATCTTAGTTATTTTAGTGTGTAGGGTCATACCAAATCAAAATTTACTGACAAATCGTCGCCCCCGGGGAATAAAATGGTAAAAGGAAAAAGTAAATTTTACAGGAAAAATAAAAAACCGTTTTTACTCTATATCTTTAGTTCTACAAAGAATTCAACAACGAGTTATATATCAAATTAATGGAGATTTTAAGGGCGTGTGCATGTCATAATTCATTTATTTTTACCTATCTTAATTTATTTGTTATAAGCCGAAATATACATTACCGAAAATATGTGCTTGAAATATTTTCGTAATAAACGGTTACCATCTTATTCGTGCAAATCACTGACAACTAAAGCTATCGTAATATGGCAATGCCATTCTACTCAGTGACTTTCCCAACAACTGCCGTGTATAGTAATTGGTTATTACGATTTTATTCCCGTAAACTTTTTCTATGGTAATAAACGTTAAAGGCACAGTACAATTTTGTTCAGCGAAAAAACCAGTGGCGGTTATAACAGTTACAGACTATTATGGAAAAAAATAGATAAATAAAAATGCAGTAATATTTTAGTTATTTCTTTATTTTGTATTAAAAATAAGTCTTAGGTTATCGTAGGACATCATAACAACTAGCCATTTATTAACCCTTTTTATCTTGCTTTTGCTTACATACATACATACATATTCTCACGCCTGTATTCCCAAGAGGGGTAGGCAGAGCACGTGAATTCAAAAATCCAACAAATCTTAAAAAAAAACATTTAAACCAGTCAGAGATCTGAGCATACAAAATAATAATTTACATACATACACCACGCTTGTATTCCTATAGGGAGAATGCAGAGCACTTGAAACGTGACGTTACATAATAATTTGACATTTATAACAAAGAAACGTACAAATTGATCTACTAATAAAGTAAAAAAAAAATCAAAAATTATTAAATTTGTATCTAAGAAGTATGCAATAATAGGAATCTCCTGTTAAAGAATCTATATCTGACGGATAGGAGATTTATGGAGGTCGTAATAGTTTTTCAGTG
>BHDV01004200.1:153350-203547 GCA_005406045.1 Adoxophyes honmai | reverse complement strand
TCTTACCCCTGCCCTGCCCCTGAATTTCTCTTCCCCCACCTGATCTTAAATTACGTTCGTAAAAAATGTTTGCGCCCTCTTAATTTTAAATTTAAATACCAAGTGACAAACTTTAAAATTAAGTGACTAATTAGATACCTATACATGTATGCTTCTATGTATGAGACTTAGAGTAACAATAATTTATAAAAAAATAAAAGTAAAAACACAAATGCAATTTCTTGCCACGAGAAATACAACTTTTCCAGTAATTGTGTGAAAATATATTACTAAAACATAAATTTGACAACAGGCAAGGTGTTAAAGCTTAGTACAGCCACATTACGCCACCCTAATTCCCCTTGCCCCAATTTTTCAACAGGAGCCAAATCCGTGAATATTATATTCGAGTTTCAAGAGCAGCCTTGACCCATCCGACGCAACAGGTCAGGGTAGCCGGGTCTCTGTGTACATAATATACTGTGGGAATCAACGCGGTACATTACATGTATATGTTGTACCGTACCGGGTGTCCCAAGATGAAAGGTATGTAAAGAAAAAGAAAGGAAACCATTTATAAACATTATACTTATCTTCAAAGCTTGGTAAGTAGGTGCTTTGTATATTAATCAATCGCACCTCTATCGTAACATAACATTAATCACGCCTATGTTCCGAAATGGGGTAGGCAGAGCACACGAATCGTGAAATAGACATAACCAACATTATGACTTGTGTTTTTTTAACCATACATTAATACGGCATACATATACAGCTTGTATTCCCAAATGGGGTAGGCAGAGCTCCCGAAACACTGCACAGGTAAAACCATATTTTTCACGTTTGACAGCCATTGGCTAAGAACCCTGAATTTTTGTCATGTCCTCAGAAGAGACAAAAATATTTATTTAGTCAGTTGGAAAAAACTTAGAAACTTAACTTAAACATAATCTACCTTCAGAAAAGGGAACCCCTAGGGCATGGTCCCGAAGATGCTGGCAGCGTTTCCTCGCTGAATCGCAGTGCTGATGCGTTGAGCGAGGAAGCTGCCAGCTCTTCGGTCTCCAGTTGTATCAACCAGATGCTACGAGATCTCTTTTATAAAGTTGACGGCCCTGGGGCCTTACTGGTCCACGGGTCCGAATAGCAAAAAAGTGCATTATCTATGTCTTAATTCACTTTTTTGGGAACTATAGCCCAAGCCTTCTTATACTGAGTGGAGCTCTGTTATGTGCCCAGCAGTAGGACGTATTTAGTCCGGACTACTATCTTTTTTAGGGTTCCGTACCCAAAAGGTACTTCGCTGTCTGTGTCTCTCTCTCTCCCTGTCTGCCTGTCTGTCCGTCTGTCACCAGGCTGTATCTCACGTACCGTGACAGCTAGAGAGTTGAAACTTTCACAGATGATGTATTTCTGTTGCCGCTAACAAATACTAAAATCAAAATAATAATTATAATTAAGGGGGCTCCCACAGAAAAAACGTGTTTTTTTTTTTTTTTTTGCTGTTTTTGGTACGGAACCCTTCGTGCGCGTCCGACTAGCACTTGGCCGGTTTTTTATTAATAATATTTGGATAATTTTAAATACCTAAAGTTGCATTTTACGGGAATGTTGTGTAGATATTATTATTATATCCACCTGTGGCGCACGGCGTCGGGACACCCTGTATAACGAGCCGTGGCGATCCTTCAGGGGTTTGTTTAGGGTTTAGAGTAATTAGAGTAATTAGTATAATTAAAGAGCGCTGTATGGGGATTAGTAAGACAAGGATACGGTCTTAATTTTGGTGAATACACATTTTGTGGTGATACGATAAAGAACCAAAGTCATCGACATAGCCTGCATTAACACGCTGAAGTGGCAATATTATAGTCCACCTATTTTTTTGTGATTTTTGTGTTCATATAAAACATGTCTTTAGGTGCAGGTTTGGTTATTTTTTGGTGTTTTACTATCTTTGTTCTATATGCGTATCATATTAAATACTATAACATTTTGACAAAATAAGCGACTGACCTACATTATGAGACCTGTGGTAGCATTATAATATTAATTTGATCATCATAAAACAAACCCCGTGTGGTGCCGGGTTAGAATAGCACCTCCCCCTTTCTTCCCGTGGGTGTCGTAAGAGTCGACTCTGGGAAAGGGTTAGTGTATTGTGGGCGATGGGCTAGCAACCTGTCACTGCAATATCACGTTTAATTATCTGGTTACCCTGAAATTGCTAAACGTGGCACTGGATTTTTGAATTCATGTGCTCTGCCTACCCCTCTTGGGAATGCAGGCGTGAGGATATGTAGGTATGTATATGTATGTATGTATGTATAAAACAAATGATGATCGAAAACTTAAAATGATATTCATAAATTTGGAACACGCGTTTGGTGCAGTTCGTAGCCTCTAACGCCGATGTGCAATGGTTTGTGGAATTCCGTTTTGAACGTAAGAGTATTCTGTATTATATAAGCCTGATAGGCAAATTTCCAGAGCCACAACTATTCAGTCACAGAACTAGTCAGTAAAGTGATCGAAATCGTAATTTTGCGTGCCATCAGAATGATTTTGTCGAGAATTAAAATCAAAATACCAGTATCATCCACATAACACACCGCGAGCCGATACAAGGTACAGTCACGAACCGGGATTGTTGAGCCACTTGCCACTGTTCGCAATTTAGACGTGTAATCAATGACCAATGTGACCGACTAGATGTTCTATTGGATTAGTATTACACGAACAAGTTACAAACATAGGTAAGTGGGTGAACAATCCCGGTTCGCGATGGTACGTTACATCAGGTCTCAAGGTAACAAATTTCCTCTTTGAGAGTGCGGAAATGAAACTATGATTGACAATCAGTCGCCATCGGAGCGCGGACGCTCGCTAATGGGGGCTAACTCGGCATTCTGGATGCTGGAATCTTAATGCACCTTTTGAATACGATTGTGTTTCGAAAAACCGCTTTTCTACATCTGTATTATCGTTTGTGACATAGGAAGTCGCGAACTCGACGTTTTTTAGGGTTCCGTAGCCAAATGGCAAAAAAACGGAACCCTTATAGATTCGCCATGTCTGTCCGTCTGTCCGTCTGTCCGTCTGTCCGTCTGTCCGTATGTCACAGCCACTTTTTTCAGAAACTATGAGAACTATACTAATAAAACTTGGTGAGTAGATGTGTTCTGTGAACCGCATTAAGATTATGACACAAAATTAAATAAAAAGCAATAATTTTTTAGGGTTCCCCATACATGGAACTGAAACTCAATTTTTTTTTTCATCCAACCCATACGTGTGGGGTATCTATGGATAGCTCTTCAAAAATGATATAGAGGTTTCTAACATCATACTTTTCTAAAGTGAATAGTTTGCGCGACAGACGCTTCCAAAGTTGAAAAAGTTGTGTCCCCCCCCCTCTAACTTCTAAAATAAAAGAGTGATAAATCTAAAAAAAATATATGATGTACATTACCATAAAAACTATCAACGAAAATTGGTTTGAACAAAATCTACCAAGTAGTTTTCTTTTTATTAAATAAAGTTAAAATTTATCATTAGTTCGAAAATCTCTCACTAGATGGCGTTGTAATCTGTTTGTACGGAACCCTCAGTGCGGGAGTCCGACTCGCACTTGGCCGGTTTTTGTCTAAAACTCTGATCACAAGTTTAAGTAACTGTATTTTAGAAAATATGCAAAAAAACATGACGATGACAACTTGACAATTAGACAGCACTACACACGTACATACATCACGACTGTATTCCCAAGTGGCAGAACATTCAAAACGCTACATAGACAAAACCATGACTATTTCACGCTCCGTGGCCACTTCTAGCATATTTATTGCATATTTATTTGTGGCAGGTTGACGGGAGGTGAAATGTTATGGATTATTGGGTTGTATTTTTGAAACTTTTTATATTGTATCAAAAGAGTACCTATCAAAATAAATAAATCCTTTTTACGATTAGACCCATAAGCCGTACCGTACTTCAATTACGTAAATAGTTTTAGCCCACAAGAAGCACAGTTGCCTCGAATAAATACGTAAGGTAAAAGTATGAATGCTCAACGCCTCAACGCCCAGTAGATGCTGTAGATGACACCCATCTGTCACCTGTCTTACTATGACCACAGAATAGATAATAGTACAAGTACAGAAGCCTCACTGCTTTGATTTTCACAAATGCCGCCTTTTTATGTGCCTACATAATTATTATTAACAAACGGACCGCACGCTAGCAGCCGACATTGAGCTCTCTGGCGCCGCGCGAAGGTCGACATTATTCTGCACCTTGACAAATGTTCCGAAAATAGGGTTGTCATTCAATACTTAATTAAATTACCTACCTATAGTACTATCAGATTTATGCTGTTTATAATATTTACCTACTAAGCGATTGCACTTTTATTTATTCTATGACGCGGGGTCGAATATTATGTAAGAATAGGTACCAGTTTAGCCTAGCGCGACTATGCTTCGCAATCCTATTACCATGTAATTAAAGATTAAATATCTAACACAAAATACATGTTTAGTTAATATCCGCGAAACAACAAAGAGTCAATACCAAAAGCGAGAAAAACTGTCAATTACTATTGTTTTCATTGTTCCGACAATCGGCTGCAATGCAGTATCTTTTTGATTTCATTTTGGCAATGAAAATATCACACGCGTTTGCGACGTAAACTTAATCGTACTTCGTAAGAGACGCGCTCGTGCGCCACGGGCCAGTGCGCGGCAAGCGGCAACCACTGAATAGGCCGCATCGATGAGGCCGCCGGTATGTACTTGTAGCTCGGCGGCGGAATGGCGGAGTGACACCCCCCTGCTATGACATAAGGTTGCAAGTGCCAAGTATTGGGTCAGTGTCGAGCACAGGGACGTTTACCTTAGTTCCCGGTGGTGAATTTGGCACAGACAAATCCGCGGACAAAAGATAGAGTGCTCCTACAGCTATCCAGTCTACCTAGAGGTAGCACCTGTTGAACAAAACTGATTTGAAAGTCGCTCTTGTGAAAAAAATCGATGCTGTGTAAGTATTCAGGCCGGTGAGATTTCTGAGCTGTCTGCGGCGCGAACCGGAATAGGACCGTGTGATTACCGACGCTTAAAAGGCTATCTATCTCTTCTGGTATTAATAGGTAAGATGACTAAAGTACTGTTAGACTCAATTCACACCTGAAGAGCGGCGAAGGGCGGCGAAGCGCAACGACCCGCTCGGTAGAGAAGGCGCGAGGATGCCCGCGTCTGCACGAGAAGTCGCTGGAATGCGCGGGAAGTCCAAGATCTCAGGGCGGGATATTGCCAGCGGTCGCTCGCGACTGCTCGAGCATCCTCGGGCATTCCCGCGACTTCTCGCGCAGTCGCACGGCTTCGTTTATGGAATTCGCCTCGTTGGTGTTTCTCATGCGATAATAAGTCTTATTTTAATGAAAATAAAGTTAAAATTCTCATGACACTGAAACTGCACTCCGCTTCACCGCCCTTTGCTGCTCTTCTGGTGTGAATTGAGCCTTAAGTAAGTCAGCTGGATTATTGAAAATGTTGTTTACGTTTTTTTTACAGAAAAGAAGTCTTAGGTATAGAAAAACACATCTCTATTTCTTCTGTGAATGTCGTAAGTGACTAAGGAAATAGATTTAGGCATACTTTCGGCGACAAACTAGCAACCTATGTTACTGCTGCGAATGCTCTTTATTAAACACAAAAAAAAACTATTTGGATGATAGAAATGGTCAAATTGATTATGCTTGCCATTATTACAACGAAACTGGGGGGTTTTGTTTAGATTTAGTTTAGGAGATTTTAAGTAAATTTTAATAAAACGTTCTTTTACTAGGGCTAAATTATTTAACAACCTAATATACCTAATTGATTAGATGTTTATTATCTTCGTCATGATACAGTAGTTACCTAGTCAACAGCTATCTATGGACAAGTAAAACAAGTGAAAAGTATTTTTTTTCTTGTTTTTTTACTAAGTATTTAGTACTTACTTACTTAAGGAAACCTCGGCTCGCGAACACACAGTCCGCCTGTTGCTTCACTCAACTTTCTGAATATATATCCGCCACTCAAAATGCTTAGAACAGCGCTCGCGGCTTTTTCTTCGAGTGATGGAATTCTCGGCGAAACTCGATGAAAGAATTTCCACTGAATGACGTCTTCAAAGAAAAGTGCTCTGATTCAGCGGCATATTTATAGAGTCTATGGATCGGAAGGTATACGAGTTTCATCTTCGTTTGTATGTCGTTCGGTTTTGGCGATTTGTGGCTTCGATGTTGAAAGGGGGTTGTTTTGTTTTTGTTTCATAGAATTTATATGAGTATTAGATTATGATATTAGATATTAGATTATTAGATATTAGATTAGGTACTAATGTAGTCGAGTGAGAGATAAAAGCTTATATTATTGAAATGTGCATAAACCTGAACACCTGAGTATACAATTAAATCAGGACCTATAACGACCTGTTTCTAGAAAAATCTATCACAGTTATCACCTGACTTCGGGACAGAATAATAACATAAAAGTTGATTTTATCAATTACAAAAATTCTTCCCACCTTGGGTTCGAAACTCTTAAGAGCTGCGGATTATAATTAATAAAAAAAAAAGATTTGTCGCATAATAATATAACAGTAACAGTCACCTAGTCAGTTAACTATCGCAGTCCCACTAATTACTTGCTGTCAAATGATGACGATCATTCACGCCGGTTTTGGCTACGGACAGTGAACATAGGTCGATTTTCTTAGGAATTTCAAGAAATCTGACCCGTTTTTAGGGTTCCGTACCCAAAGGGTAAAAACGGGACCCTATTACTGAGACTTCGCTGTCTGTCTGTCCGTCTGTCAGCAGCTCTCTACACTCATGAACAACAAAAACCGACCAAGTGCGAGTCGGACTCGCGCACGAACGGTTCGGTACCTACCAAAAACAGCAAAAATTTTTTAGTAAGTATTTGTTGTTATAGCGGCAACAGAAATACATCATCTGTGAAAATTTCAACTCTCTAGCTCTCACGGTTCGTGAGACACAGCCTGGTGACAGACGGACAGACAGGCAGACATACAGGCAGCAAAGTCTCAGTAATAGGGTCCTGTTTTTACCCTTTGGGTACGGAACCCTAAACGAGGGACCGTGTGAACTAAATCCCGTGTAATGAAAGTAACCACATGAAACGCATAACGTCTTTATTTAATTACTGAATACACGGCAACCCTGTGGTAATTGTCAACGAAGCTTAAAAAGGTACTTTGAGTTTAATTACTAGTAAATTAAGGCATTAAATATATTGATTCTAGGATCGTGTTTGGATTATTACTGGCTAGTTAAGTGACAGTACTTTGTAAATTTAATGGTGGTAACTATTAGTACAAAATTATGGTCTCACAAAGGAAATGACTGCGATCGACAAAATAGTTGAATTATCCTTTAAATAAAATATGAAATCATTAAGTCCAGTGCGTTCAAATCGATCATGCAGTCGTTAACGAATTCGTTTGCGAGTTATCGCAAAATTGTACGGAAAATGAGACACCGCCGCCCGCGGAACCTTTGCAGAACTGCCACGGTCGACGTTCGGTGATCGATTTGAACACACTAGACGCTCTGTCTGTTTCGCAGTCATGTTTTGACTGGTGAATCGATTTAGACACTTGTGCTTTTTACCTTTGTTCTTAAGTATGTTGCTAGTTTCTTAATATTTTGTGAGATTTCTTTACCTTAGCTAACCTTATCTAAACTAACTTAACCTAACATTAAAAAACCGGCCAAGTGCCAGTCGGACTCGCGCACGAAGGGTTCCGTACCAAAAACAGCAAAAAAACATTTTTTTTGTATGAGAGCCCCCCTTAGTAATGATTATTATTTTGGTTTTAGTATTTGTTGTTATAGCGGCAACAGAAATTCATCTGTGAAAATTTCAACTCACTAGCCTTCACGGTTCGTGAGATACAGCCTGGTGACAGACGGGCAGATAGACAGCGAAGTCTCAGTAATAGGGACCCGTTTGTACGAGATACATACATTATCGTCACGCCTCTTTCCCACAGGGGTAGACAGAGACTACTTTGTTCCACTCGCTACGATCCTGACATACCTCTTTTGCTTCATCCACATTCATCAGTCTCCTCATACATGCTCGTTCTAAGCCACATGAAATTGAAATTAACCATTATTTGATTAAAAGTAAAAGCACAATAATTTCAGACAGTTTTTTCCCCTTAGGCATAATAACGCAGCAACTACCGTCACGTTACTCGAGATATACAAAGTCACTTACCGAAATATCGCACAAAAAGCGATACGCAAGGAAATGCAAATATCAGAAATATTCGCATATAACTTCGCGAGAGGCTCTCCCGTGGGATACAACAAATAGATTCTTAGCCCTCTCCAATACACGGCCATTGTCGACCAAATACGACCTCTGACAATTGATTTCTAAAACATTCTATCTTTTATTCCTTTAAGTACTTTTACCATGTTTTTGTAAAAATGTTGCGAGTTTTCGGAGTATGGTTGTGAAAATTGTGGAATCAGGTTAAATCATGGAGTAGGTGCCTAGTGTCAGTTTTGTGCGTTTTGTGAGTAGGCAGAGCACAGAAAACGTATCATGGTCAAAACTTTTAGCATACCTTTAGGTTTAAAGTAAGATGAAAGAGGTATAGCAATAAGAAGTGGGTAAGTAATTTAAATAAGCTTAACTTATTTCCCAAGGGTTGCATTTAACCAAACGGGAAAAAAATGTCTCGGAATAAGTCCCTCTGTTTTATTCGCAAGTAAATTATTTTTTCTTGAAAAAGCAAAATGTGAGTGACTATTACACGTGTCCCAGCTACTTTTAGCATAATTTCGGAATTAAACATAGATACATGAAAGAAGTATAACAGTGACAGGTTGCTAGCCTGCAGCTTGAAGCATACCGAAACCTTTTTTCTTAGGCTCAATTCACACCAGAAGAGCAGCGCAGCGCGGCGTAGCGCAGCGACCCGCTCCGTGGAGAATGCGCAAGGATTCCTGCGACTGCTCGAGAAGCCGCCGGAATGCGTAGGAAGTCGCTGGAATTTACATAATTATTGACATATTGACATATGTATTGACAGCGGCCGTCGCGACTACTCGAGCATCCTCGTGCATTCCCGCGACAGCTCGCACAGTCGCACGGCTTTGTTTATGGAATGCGCTGGAATTCCCGCGGATCCGCGGACATCCGCGCGCATCGTTAGAGTTTCTCATGCGATAATAAGTCTTATTGTAATGAAAATAAAGATGAAATTCTCATGACACTGAAACTGCGCTCCGCTACGCCGCGCTGCGCTGCTCTTCTGGTGTGAATTGAGCCTTAGTCGCCTCTTACGATATCCACGGAAACAATGGAAAGGCGTTATCCTAAACACAACATTAGACAGGGACAAGGAGGGTCTGTGTCTCTCTTTCTCTCTGTATGTCAGTGCGTGTGTTTGTATTGTTGCTGAACTCATTCGAGACTTCGTTGTGAAATTACAACTTATTTCTTCGACACTTCTAATAAACAAAAAGATCTCGTTTTCACAGGTCCCTAGTACATCTGGGTATGCCCATGACCCATTTAAATATGCCTTGTCGTTACGATGAAGTTGCTCTTGTGGCCAAACCTTGACACGAGTATTAAAGAGAACAAAAATAATAACGTCTTTAGAAATGCTTCGCTTCGTTTTTTCGAGCAGTTGACGCATTTTTGTTTCGTTATTCCTATATTTTTCATCGCGTTTTCTCCTGGTGTGGTTAAGACAGGTTTTATTGAGAGCTTGCATTCCACTTAACTACTTAGACTTTAGTGTTAGTTAAGTAAGTGAACACTTTATTGAACAAAAAAACACGGAATACAATAAAATACAAGCATGATAGCGAAGTAAAAAGATGTTTTAAGGATAACGGTCCAATTTACACATTCATGTACCAAAAATTCCGTGTGGTGTCGGGTTTATAACAACACCTAACCTTTTCGTCCGTGGATGTCGTAAACGGCGACTAAGGAAATAGATTAAGGTATATTTTGGGCTAGCAAGCTGTCAATATTATACCTGTCAACTTGAAACTAAGAAAAATTATGCTAGAAGTGGCCACTGTGTTTGTCTATGTTGCGTTTCGTGAGCTCTGCCCACTCCGTCTGGGAATATATTTTATACGCATCTGTTGTAGATTTTAATATCATTTTCGAATATTTTTTAGACTTCCTGTTCCTCTAATAACTAAACGAGTATATCAGAACATACCTCCGTTTTTCCAAAGTGTTCATATGAGTGACACGGTTGAAACGCTCAAATAATTGCCCTTCAATTGACGTTTTTCATGATGGCGATTCCGTTAACTGATAGCTTATTACATTTTTTTCAGACCCGATGGAATCCGGGCAATAATTCACCCAGGCCATCCAATTAACGCCTGGATATGAGCAGGTGCGCCGGGCTTTAATCTATTGCCTCTAATCCGGGTCCAATTAAGCTTTTTAATAATTATTTACCCGGTCCATGGAAATTCAAAACTGTTTCGCTATTCTTCCAGTTGCAGGCGACTGACTCTTTAAGCGATTGAGTCTGCGGCGCACAAAAAGTCTGCGTGGATTGTATGCAATGTGCGCCGGACTTTTTGCGCGTCGTGTGCGTTACTGCATATAATTCCATAGGTCCTATTTTCACAGACTAAAAAGGCCGTCGCGGATAGTCTGTCGTCTGTGCAGGGCCTTACGCGTCCAGAGTTAGAGAAAGCGATCGACAAACAATCAGGATTAATGTCCTGTAGCTGAACATTTTACATAATAAAACTTTTTCAATTTGTTTAAAAAATTGGGCTCCTTCTATAGAAAAAAAAATCCCCATTTTTTCATACAAGTATGTATGGAAAAAGTAAAGGAAAAGAACTTTTAATTCGGATTTTTTTATTTTATTTTTCGATATCGATTCTGCTCTAAATTCTGAGTAGTAAAAGGAAAGGAATGTAACTTTTGCATATTTCAATCAGCATTGCACCCGCAAAGCCGCGGCGGGTCGCTAGTCGTACAATCGTTTACGCCGAGTACGGTCGCCGTAAACTCGTGGAAATGGTACAGATCAGGGATGTTAGGGAGCTCCGTAACCGTAACCGAAATTATCGGATATCTTACTAATATTATAAACGTGAAAGTTTGTGAGTATGGATGGATGGATGTATGGATGGATGTATGGATGGATGTATGGATGGATGGATGTTTGTTACTCCTTCACGCAAAAACTACTGAATGGATTTTAATGACACTTTACAATAATGTAGCTTATACATCAGAATAACACATAGGCTACAAATTGTAATGATATTCTGTGAATTATCCAATATACGACGATAATTCTCAAGTAAGTCGGGTAAAATATACCATTTGCGAGTTTTGGCGTCCGCTGTCAAAACCGTTGAAGTGACGCGCATGCGCGGGGTAAACGTCACGCGTCGCTGAGTGCGCGACCCGAACGCGGGCAGACGTCGTTGACAGTTATGGTTGTTTTGCGAATTTTCAAGGTGCTAGCGATTTGTTAAAAAAGCTGTTATATTTGTCAAATGCGATTCAAAAATTATTTGTGTGATAATTTTAATGCCATATATTCCACGCCACGCAATCCGAAATACTTATTCTGCGCAGACGAAGTCGCGGGTAACAGCTCGTCTGATATAAAAATATATCCGTAACCGATTCCGAAATAAAACTTTCGGATAGTGTCGGATAGGAGCGGAGCCTGATTGAGACACGTTATGACAAGTTGTTTTGATCGGCCGGCCGCTGCCGACACACAAGCCGACATAAGCTGTAAAATTATTGACTTGTTGAGATTCCTGCCAAAAAATTAATATGACCTATTTGTATTTCACTTTTGGAATTCCATAAAAATCTAATATCCGTAACCGAAATTATCCGAAACTAACGGATACACAGACATACATACATACATATTCTCACGCCTTTATTCCCAAGAGGGGTAGGCAGAGCACATGAATGTGAAAATCCAGTGCCACTTTTAGCAATTTCAGGGTAACCAGTTGGTCAAACGTGACATTGCAGTGACAGGTTGCTAGCCCATCGCCCACAATACACTACCCCTTTCCCAGAGTCGACTCTTACGACACCCACGGGAATAAAGGGGGAGGTGCTATTCTAACCCGGCACCATACGGGATACCCCGATACCCCGAAATAATTGCATATCCGTATCCGGTATTATAATGACTCCTATATCCGTATCCAATCCATATCCGAAATTTCATATCCATAACATCCCTGGTACAGATGCCCAAACACGTTTATTCAACATCCTTGCAGAAGCCAAACAGTCCGCGGTCGTAAATACTTTAAGCGTTGCAGTGAGACGGGGTCTCATCTGCATAATTCGGATTATATGTCATGAAGCCTCCTCCGCCAACACGAAATTAACAATATGACAGAGGTTTATTTAAATAATCCTTCAATCCCTGGATTCTCGAGTAACATCAACAGAGCGAGCACTTTCGGGGTTTAGGGTAACCGCGGTGCGTAATCGAAAAAATAAATAAAAAAATTAAAAAGTTTTCATGCTGTAATTTATTATGTACTTAACTTCATTGTTAGACGGCCGAATAGCCCAGCGGTTAGAGATCCTGACTATGAAGCTTAAGGTCCCGGGTTCGATCCCCGGTCGGGGCAGATATTTGTATGATGAATACGAATGTTTGCTTTCGAGTCTTGGATGTTTATCTATATATAAGTAAGTTTATCCGTTGTCAGTACCCATAACACAGACATTATATTGCCTACTTTGGGACTAGGTGATTGGTGTAAAAAATGTCCAGTGATTGTCCAGTGATATTGTCCAGTGATTGTTGGGTAGCACATCTCCATTACTTCCGTGGACGTCATAAGACACGACTAAGGATAAATAGATTTAGCGAGGTAATCTTTAGGTGACAACTCGCATCCTACTTTTGTACCTATTAACTTAAAAATATGTAAGAAGTTGCTGTGAAACGTAAAATTCCTGGTTTTGACTATGTATGTTCTGCATACCCCATCTTGGGAATACAGGGATGATGTATGTAGGTATGTGGAATGATTTACTTTTCTTGCTCTTATTCTAAAATTATTTGAATTAATTTTCTGACTATCAGTTTTATTTTAGGCTTTCCAAAAATATTACGGCTCCACTGTTTGTTATACTTAAAATTACAAGATCTTTTGATCTGAAAGATAAATAATTTCCCTTGTTTTCTGTACAAATTCTTCTCTTTCAGTTACGCGACCCTCTTAATAATGTTTGAACAAAAGTCGCATAATGGTAATTTTCATAAAAGACATTCCTTTCTATATTTTAGACTCATAGTAAGGGCACTTGTGATTCAGAGTTAAACATTAATTTATTTATGTTTGATAGAAAAAGGTAACCCAAAGGCAAAGGTAAAGGGTAAGGTAAGATAAGGGTTTCTTGAAACCACCGAATAGGGACGTCGACTGGATTAAAAATATAATAATTTAATAGCACATGTCCCCCGTGTGCCGGGTTAGAATAGAACCTCCCCCTTTCTTCCCGTGGGTGTCGTAAGAGGCGACTCTGGGAAAGGGTTAGTGTATTGTGGGCGATGGGCTAGCAACCTGTCAGTGCAATATCACGTTTCACCATCTGGTTACCCTGAAATTGCTAAAAGTGGATCTGAATTTTTAAATTCATGTGCTCTGCCTACCCCTCTCGGGAATACAGCCGTGAGGATATAATTAATAGGATAGGTTTTAATTAGTAAGTACGTTAGATTGTGGAAAAATATGAGATAAATGTTTTTTTTTGGTTTATTAAATAGTTGAATATCGAAAAAGGTATAGATCGTCATACGGTGTGGGAGCTCGTGACGTCACTCCTTGGTAAAAATGTAATAGTGCCACGTAGACAGTGTCGTCCCTCAAAACTTCAGAGCACTATATGCACGTCTTATTTGTCAAATTAAAAAAAGACGTGTTGATTGTTCTTTGGAAATCTATCTGACGTACTAATTTGTTTTTTTAGTCAAATGACCAATTAAGTAGCTAGTAATATTTAATGCTAGTGTCATGTTCATGTTTTAAATAAGTATGATAAGTCAAATCAGTTAAGCGAATTCCTATGATGATGAAATTTATTAGCGAAATTAAGGGACGTCCTCGGTATGTTTGATATCAATCACGTGATGTTGTTATCGTTTCCGGCGATTCTTTTGGGAAATTACTTATATTGATAACATTTAAAGAAACTAATCGGATGAACCGATTATAAATCAGTGGAATGTCTTTTTTATCTTTTTAGCCCAAGATTTTAATCGACAAGCTGCATGTGAAAAACCCGTTACAGAAACTTAGTGTTCCAAAAAAAAAAACACTTTGCAATAACTGAACAAGCTAGCTTGCTTGCTTGCGGTTCTTTTACTGTCGGTGCTTTCGTAATTTTTTAAACTCATTATTTTCATACAAACATACACATATATCATGCCTGTATTTTCAAATGGGGTTAGCAACGAAAAGTTATATAGACAAAACCACATGTGTCTTAATTATGGAAGTTACGGCTGGCATTGAACTTTGGGTTTCTGGTTTGGCAACGCATCCGTACAGTTTTTGGAACGTACATCCGTTTTCCAAAACCCCCTTTTCCAAAATATTCATTAAAAAAAAGAACTTAGGTCAAAATACCCGTTTCTCATCGCACCAGTATGTCAAAACACCGGCCGGTTCTTATGCTATGCATCCGTATGCCAAAAGAGTCGTTTTCATCACACCAGGATGTCAAAACACGCTAGACAGAAGAAAAACCCATAATATAATATGTTTTGTTATATTTAACACAGAATAATACCTAAGATGGCGGAGGGAGCATTTTCTACAAAAATTAAAAACCTTTAATATTGTCACCAAAAACTTTATTTGGAAATCATAAAACACACATATGACATCAGGTAACAAACGGCCAGTATTTAATTTATCTTTATAAGTATAGTTGGCATCAGCATGACTTTTGAATAAAATATTTATCGGAAATTCTGGTTATTTAAAAAAAGTTGGTGACGGCAACGAATGTTTTTGGAACGGGTCTTTTGGTAAACGGATATCAAGACAAACGTACCTGTCTTTTGGGAAAAACATTTTGGGAAACACTTATACCGGGAAACAGATTTATTGTGAAAAAGTGGCATCGAAAGAAACGGATGTTTCGAGAACGGGCGTTTTGGGAAACAGATGGAACGTTCCAAAACTTCCGCATTCTGTCTACTATTATGGATGTCTATAGACGAAGGTGATTGTATACCATCAAGTGACCCATTAGCACGATGCGCTTACATAGCGAATCTTTTATTTATTTAATTAAAGTTTTTTAATATGTCAATGCTTGTGAGGCGAAATGGGACAAGCGCCATTTTTTAAGGATATTCGGTTATCCGGTTTTTCCTCAGCAGCAAAGTTTGCTAATTTCTATAATTTGGGCCATGTTCTAAAAACATACCTTTTTTATTCTTCTCGTTGATTAAAAAATGGTTTTTCATAGTTTTTAAATGACCCACTAAATTAGTACTCTTAAAAACGTCGCTTATCCCATTACGCTCATGGAGAGTCGATGTTTTTTGTTTTGTCGTTGGTTTTTGTCGTCCGATCTTGCGTCAGAGGCCCAGAGCTGCATCTCTTGATTATGTTCCTTTTGTACTATTTCTGTGCACAGTGGCGCTTATTCTTTAAAAAGCTAGTGACGTTCAAAACAACCGTTCCGTTCCTTGTGGTATAAAAAACACGTCATTTATTATTTTTAGTTTTAGCTGTTCTTGAGTTATCAGGTTTTGCAGCAGCAATAAGCAGTGGCTGCATGCAAAGTGCAAGATATATGGAGCGTCGCGAAGGCTCAGTGGAGCGAAGTAAATAAGAATTCATGTTCAGGTACAGCGTCTGCGTCCGTATTCTGGTTAAGTCCGACTTAATTTTGCTGAATTTCGTAGGAATTCATTTCTTACAGAAGAAATACACACACACACACACATCCTCACGGCCGTTTTCCCATGAGGGGTAGGTAGAGCACATGAATTCAAAATCCAGTGCCACGTTTAGCAATTTCAGGATTTTCAGGGTAATGGGATGGTAAAACGTGATATTGTAGTGACAGGTTGCTAGCCTATCGCCTACAATACACTAATCCTTTGAGAAGAAACATTTAATTAATAGCAGTCATTCTGGTACTTGTGTACTTGTGTACTACCAGACCAAATCGAAGTGCACTAAAATCTAAACATAATTATGTACCTACTTGATGGAAACAGAAATGAGGAGATCCGTGGACGGACTAAAGTTATCGATAATACCGATATAGAACACCGGATTAGCTGAGATGATAAAAAAATAAAGATAAAAAGGGTAATGATCCTTTTACATAATAATATAAAGCTCTTAATAATGATTTTATTTTTACGAAAAAAACGACAAAAACATACATCGAAAAAATTTGTACGATACGATACGACACTTTTTGTACGATCGAGTCTGCAACGCACAAAAAGTCTGCATGGATTGTATGAATAGTGCGGCGAAGTTTTTGCGCGTCGTCTGCGTTACTGCATATAATTCCATAGGTTCTATTTTCACAGACTTAAAAGTCCGTCGCGGATAGTCTGTCGTCTGCGCAGGGGCTAAAGAAGACGGTAGTCGGCTGCATTCTACGAGCGACAGCTGACACAGCGTGGCTAGGTGACGGCGATCAGTAAATACAGACATACATACATACAATCACGCCTGTGTTCCCAAATGGGGTAGGCAGAGCACTCGAAACATGACATAGACAAAACCATGAGTATGACTATATCACGCTTCGCAGCCACTTCTAGCATGGATTTAGGTTTGTAAAAAGGTACAATAGTGACAGGTTGCTAGCCTGTCCCCGTGTGGTGTCGGGTTTAGAATAACACCTCTCCATTTCTTCCGTGGATGTCGTAAGAGACGACTAAGGACATAGGTTAAGGTATATTTTAGGCGACAGGCTAGCAACCAGTCACTATTATACCTGCCACCGCAAACTCTTAAAAATATGCTAGAAGTGGCCACAAAACGTGAAATGGTCATCGTTTTGTTAGTGTAGCGTTTTGTGTGCTCTGCCTACCCCGTTTGGGAATACAGGCGTGATTGTATGTATGTATGTATGTATGTATGCTAGCCTGTCGCCTAAAACATACCCTAAACCTATTTTCTTAGTCGCCTCTTACGACATCGACGGAAGAAATGGAGAGGTGTTATTCTATCCCGACACCACACGGCGGTCAGAAAAGATTGGACGAAGTTTAGAACAAGTTGTGGTTTAACAAAAAAATAAAGACGCGAGTTTTCACCAAAATTAAAATTAGTTTGTAACTACAAAAAAACTTTGTATCAATGGCTCTCAGAATAGGTTTCCGCTGACGTTCGAGTTACGCCTGTATTAAGTCTCATCAAAGCAAGTCGCGACTAACGACTTTGCTCGCATCATAGCTGTAGGCGTTTAGCATTTCCGCATCGGAATTACCGATGTTACTGGAATAGCAAGACGAATGGAGGCGCTTTAGTCTGTCAGTTGTATCGTAAACTAATTCATACACACATACATATTCTCACGCCTGTATTCCCAAGAGGGGTAGGCAGAGCACGTGAATTCAAAAATCCAGTGCCACGTTAAGCAATGTCAGGGTAACCAGATGGTTAAACGTGATATTGCAGTGACGGGTTGCTAGCTCATCGCCCACAATACTCTAACCCTTTCCCAGAGTCGACCTCTTACGACACCCAACTAATTCGGTATACAATTTTTCGTTCTAGTTGAAGTAAATGTAGTTCATTGACGTGGATGTCGTAAAATGCACTATGGAAATACATAGGAATACCTAACACACACACACACACATGGAAATCATTTTAGGCGGCAGGCTAGTAACCTGTTACTATAATGCCTCTTATCTAAAATTCTAAAAATTATGCTGAGCTTGGCTGCGTGAGGTTTTGTTTAAATTTAATAACGTTTTTTGTGCTCTGCCTACCCCATTTGGAACGTATACAGGCGTGACGTATATACATATGTATGCAGGTATGTACCTACGTACTGTAGGGGTCCTAAGTGGAAGACTACTTAGTTTGTGGTACGAGGACCGTTTAGAAACGCCCGTGAAGCTAAACTTATCAAGTCCTAACAATCTAGTTATAAATAAAACTTTGTCTTTTCAGTTTAGAATTTATTTGGGATCTAGTCAAGAGAACATCATCAGAGTCTCCGTCCCAAAAGCTTAGGAGAACTATTGTTCTCGAAGCATTTAAATTTAAAGTGACACCATCGTTCTTTTGGGCCAGTTTACAAATTAGCCAGTACTAAATCTACATTAAACATAATATTCTAAAGACTAACCTACCTGATTCCTTACAGTACAAAATCCAACTGACGTACATAGAATGAACTGTAATTATAATAGTTTCGTTTATAATTCTCCTATTAGAATAGACGAAAGATTCAATAAAATTCTTTGTAGACATCATACGAACATACCTACGCTACGAACAGGAATTTAACAGCAATTATCAAATCGACTAAGGCTTACATAAAATGACTACGATATAAACTATTAGCTATTGTAGTATTTAGTATAAATTCAAAATTTCGATGATTGCCGAAGATTGCCTGGCGGCTTTAAGAGAACAGATCGGGTGCACTGTAATGTCTTCTACGTAAGCAAGTTCAAAAAGTTAAGCTTGTAATCCTATCAGAAACTTACATAATTTGTACCTTAGAAATTTAAACTAGTTTTCTGGAATGTGTCTCTACACGACAAAGGAAATTACACTATTGATGGAAGCAAGTGAAGTTTGGGCACAAAAGTCGCATATAAACTTACAACATATTTCAAATTTAAACCTATCGCCTTTACTTATAGTTGAAATCTACATGAGCAGTTATTTTAGTTCGTCCCCTTTGGAAATACGACATTGAGGGAAAGCCTCAAGACATAACTGCGTCAGTCCTTGATTTGTAAACTAGTAGAATTGCCTTTGTGATACAAAAGGCATCGGAAACTGGTGTCTGTTGATTGAGATGTTGATATCGCTTCTCGGGATGAACTGTCTGTTCTGTATTATCAATATTAAACATTACTAGCCGCATTGTTACTGGGACTCCATCTGCGTTGAATTTGCTTGTTTTTATCAATCTCAGATCAAATATAACCGCAAATATCCAGTCACAGCCCAGATCAACTTCAATTGGATCCATTTAAAATTGAAAAATGGTGACTTGTTCTGGGGCAAAAAATAGCTTATATCCGTTTTCGAGATTTAAGCTGACTCCATGCCAGATTTCGTCGAAATCGCAGCGGTTGAAGCAGAGTTTGTGGAACTTTCCCACAAACTCTGCTTCAATAGAGAGATCTTTCTCAATGCAGATGTTATGCCTGGGGACCGAAGTCCACAGAGAGAAAATTAGAAGTTGTACATAAGCAACCGATCATCGAAACTTCGTTAGCGATATGTAGAACACTTTGACAGTTGATGACCTTTAAGGAAGAAATTCTACTAGAGAACGATACATACTACTTACTACTGGATACTGGAGGATTCATAGGCCCGGTAGCGCCATCTATTGTTCAATAGTTGAACTGCTTCTACAAGCGTCATGTTTATTTTACTACCAGATTTAACACGATATTTGTTTCGTATGGTGGACCAATAAAACTGTTAGGTGCATGCAGTCTCTCAACGGAGTGACTTCTAGGAGCATTGTCGGAGGTGGGGTATAATGTGTAAAGAGAAACAACTTCATGCTGTGAAATAATCAAAAATAATAAAGTATCATTACGTAACATAGCGATCTAGCGATTTGTTCATTGGAATAGATAAAATATTTTGAGTAGGTATTACTGTCTTAGTTCCGATTAGATTATTAATCACTGTTGTTACCTGTTACCAACGAGCATGTATAACGAGAGTGATGGATGTGGATGAAGCTAAAGAAGTATGTCAGAATAAAAGTGTGTGGAGCTTTGTTGGTTCTGTCTACCACAAAGAAAGCGTGATGTGTAATGGTGATTGGTAATTTTTTAATGCAAAACATACAACGGGTTCACTATCGAAACGTTTGGGATCACGAATCATTATGACTGAAGTAGGTAATTATTACAATAGTTTGATGGCTATGTTGAATCACTTTGATCTTAATCCTACGAATTAGCATTGAACAACTCAGCCCTGCTAATTGCACTTGCAGTAATCGTCATTTTTGAGATTTTCACTTTTTTGCAAAAATGACATCCTAAGGATATATATTCTAAACGTAACAAAATATATTTCAAAGCTTTTTCTTATTACAAATGTGTTTTTTATTTAACATGAAACGCAGTACTTGCACCTAAATGTTACTTTTACTAAAAAGATCTGCAGCATTGGGCATGAGCTACGAGAATATGCAGTACTTGCTACTTTACTGTATATGCTTTTAGCATTTTAACTTTTTGCATCGAATACTAACTAATGCCAAACGCAGTAGTCACCAATACTGCATTTGAATGTAGCGAAAATAACAACTCCTACTCTTGCGATGCTAAGGGTTGATTCCAAGAAAAGTGGCACCGGCAGGTTAAAGTGAATGCAAAATTTTTTTTTTGCCTTTTGATCTTTTTTGTTGAAAAATGTCATTTTACATGTCTCATTAGTAACATATTTGTTGGAGGGAACGAATTTCTTGTAAAAATGTAAGAGTTATGACGAATTGAAATTTTGACCAGACAGGTTAAAGTGAATCACATACAAAAAAATCAATAAATCATCCAGAACCTATAATTTTATTTACTTAACGAAGCGTTAAAATAGGTAATTGTATATACAAATTTAAGTGAGGTAAAAGAAAGAAAGTTGCTTGCTATTTACGGTACATGTCGCTTATTTTTTAAACTAATAACAACTGACTTTTAAATCTTTTTATCTTTTTTGTACCATGCAACACGTTTACTTGTTCAATTTGTGGCACCGATCGGCAGCGTCCTGGCATGTTGTCGGCTTCTACTTGGTTTAAATTACCAAAATTTAAATAGCCTTTCCAACGACGGCAGGTTAAAGTGACTCAGACTGTAGTGAAAAAGGGACGTTTTAGGTTTTTTCTCAAAAACAGTTTATACAATCACAGTTTTATTTTCAGTATAGAAAGATATACCATAAGACAAATCAAAAACGTTACAAGCAATAAAAATCTCAACCAATATTATGAAATAATCAAGCCAGGTTAAAGTGAACATGCCTGTTACAAACACCAGATTTTGGACTTCGTAAGCTCGCCAACCACACACAGCAACGCTGTGTCCCCAAGAGTTCACTTTGGCGGCTAGCCCAATACTGACCGCGTGATTTGCGTCTGTTATGGTCAGGATATCATTTCTCATGAGTGAGTGAGGTGCCTTACTGCGAACACACAGGTTACAGTGAAAATATCCCTGGACAAACTTTGAACGTAAAAATTTGTGCTTATAAATCATATGTTTAGCAAGTGCAGCATATAATCTATAATGTAACAGGCTGTTTTTTACATAAAATGATGATTTATGTAAATAAAACTACAAACGAATAATTCATAGAGCTAAATCTATAACAGTGTCACGTTTGGACAAGCCAGGTTACAGTGAATTAGGGTAGTATTCATTTTTTTTTAAATTAAGTATAACATGTACTTAAAAATAATGTTTAGGCCTCGATCAGGGTTGTTTATATCTACCAATAAAAAAATATAACATAGCTGAAAATTGTATATTTAGCAGACATTCTATTCAAAAACAGAATTACAAGTTACGGTGCCACTTTTCTTGGAATCGACCTAAGACTAATTGCAGTAAGTACTGGGTTTACTACATTTTAACAGGTGCCAGGCATCAAAATATAAAATGATTGCTAATTACAATTACGAAGGTTGAGAAATCAGCGTGCTTTAGAGTGACAAACGTCATTGACGTAGTAAAATTAAAGGGATAAATATAGGAAAAAGTTGTCTCTATCAAGATTGCAAAGATCTGTTGAGTGCGATTTAGAATTCATAAAACAATGTTCACTCTTTCAAAAGTGGACTATTTTTACTTTATTAGTATAATGGTGAAAATAAAAATCAATAGCGTCTTGTTCTTTAATTTGCTTATTAGGCTACTATGCGGTGTGTGCAGAAGTCATTCTAACTCTAATCCCAAATAAACTTTCGTAGTTTGATCAATATTTTGGCTACGGCTATTATCGTAGGCTAATTTAGAGTTAGAGACCCATACACACAAGATTAGGTTGAAAATAATCTGCATGAAAGAAGGCTCTTCTAAGTTTATGCTTAAATTCTTGAAACCTTGTTTACATTTGTGTTCAAGCTCTTCCGATCATAAATTTCATTGTTTCTGGTACATCTGTAAAGGTAACATCGTGCTTTTTGGCCAATTCCTTGTAGTTAATTTCACATGCGACTTCCCAGCCGTCTCTTTCAGCTGCTATTTGAGAACCATAGCCTGTCATCCATGCTCCGGTCATCGACACTCCATTGGCAGTAGAAACCTGACGTCTGTTGAAAAAGTTTAAACTTAAAAATTCATTTGAAATACCAATTGCTTTGCTGACAACTTTTGTCACTGGCTACCAACTAAAATTAAAGACTTCACCAGAACCATCATCCAGTTCTACCATCAGTAAAAAGTCAAGTGAATTAGAAATCTGGAAGTGGATATATTTGGCTCCCAAGATTTGACTCATGCTTACACGCTAACTAACAGAGCAAAGTAAATAATAATACATTATATATTATAAAGATACACACGTCATTAAACCCCCGATTTACGGTGAGTTTACAGTTACTATGCAATTTTGATATCTGATATTTCCATTGACGTAATAATCTTTGATATCGAGATAATAGACACTCCGGATGTTATATAATTTGTTAACTATTTGGTTATTTAAAAACATGATTCCAAGAGTGAAATTTGAGTTAAGGTAAACGTCCCTATGCTCGAAACTGACCCAATACTTGGCACTTGCAACCTTATGTCATAGTAAGACAGGTGACAGATGGGTGTCATCTACTGGGCGTTGAGGTGTCGAGCATTGGTACTTTTACCTTAATTCCTCTTCCATTTTCTGACGACAAAAAATAACCGATGTGGCGATGTCCTTTGCCGGGCTTCTAAATTATTTCGATACCTTTCAACAAAATCGGATCAGGGGCCGTTAGCGTTTATCCCCGGTTTAAACGTAAAAAAGCATTTTGTCGTCTCTTTCTGTCACGCTTGATTAGAGCAAGACATCACTTTATGTTAAGGATAAACAATTGAATGCTAATAGTGGCACTTCTTTGCCTACTCCCATAGAAGAATGGGTAAAGAAGTGAGCATGCAAAATGATAGCAGACAATGAGCGTTTTTTCACTTAAAATATTGAGGGCTTACTTTCCTGGGCAGTATTCCTAAATTCGGGGTAGGTAGAGCACGGGTTGTTACATGGCTACTAGACGCTTTGCAGCCACTTTCAGCATAATTTTAGGGTTAAATAATACATGAGGGGTGAAACAGTGTCAGGCTGCCAGCCTGTTGCATAAATCCGTACCAATATATAAATGTGAAACTGTGTTTGTTTGTTTGTTTGTCCGTCTTTCACGGCTAAACGGAGCGATGGATTGACGTGATTTTTTAGGTAGAGATAGTTTAGGGCACGGGGAGTGACATAGGCTACTTTTTATCGGGATAAAAAGTAGCCCTCGGGAACATCAATTTTTTCCGGGAAAAAATTGATGTTCCCGAGGGAAAACAAAAATATAGTTTGCTTGATAGATCGATATCGATCGATGATAGATCGATATCAACCGATAACCGATCGATAGATGATAGATCGATGGCGCCGTGTGTCGTTTGAAACGAGAAGTTTTCTTATAGTTGTGCTTTATAACGCAATATAACCGAGTTCCACGCGGGCGGAGCCGCGGGCGGAAAGCTAGTGTAACTATAAATGAATCAATCATATCTGAACTCATTTCTTTAGGCACCTTAGAAATGGAGATTTGTTATTCTAAGTCCGAAAACACATAGGTCATACCTCATAATCGTAATGGCCTAATTTTATTTCAAGCAGTATCGTGAGTTCAAATCCTCAAATGAGGTTTTCGGAATTCAGAAGGGCTATTTAGTGAAGGAAAATGTTGCAACGATACGCCTGAGCCCAGCAGTGCGACGTAGGCGGGATGAGGCACTCATACTTTAAACTACCTATTATTCAAAGCAACGTGTTGAGAACTTCATTCAGTTGGTTAAGAGTTACTTAGTAAGAAAGAGCGTTGTACGGATTACTAAGGCCATGTGCCATGAACCTGTTTCTTCTGTTTCTACAGATTTTCGTCGAAAACTTGTTGATTTTATAATTAAAGAGGATACAAAATATTAGGGAATGAGAAAAAAAGTACTTTTTTTTTAAGCAATTCCGCAAGTTTTCTCACCTTGACCATCTTTTCGGTAGTGTTTGGAGCGTCATTATTGTCGCCAAGGTGGAGATTTATTTATTATTATAAAACTGTACGCAATTATATTTCATTTAGCGGCAATAATTTTAATTTTTCCCTTAATTTTAAGTGTTCCCACATTGGCACAGCAACCACGGATGGGTTGAGTCTCATACTGACCTAGTTTTGAAAAGTGCTTCAGCTATACCTAGACCTCTGTAATCGGGTAGAACAAGCAAGGCTCGGTCGTCGTAAAAAACACTAAGATTATGTTTCTCCATAGGATTAAAAGTCAGCATGATATCGTAGCATATCGCCATAAATTTATCCCATTTCTCCGTCGCTGGCTGAAAAATAAAGAATCATTTTAGAAACAAGTGAAGATACAGTTTGACTCAATTCATTATTTCTACTTCTTTATTTATTACTTTAGGTAAGCAACCATAATTTGTTATTTATAAAAAGACCCTTAGCAAAGAACGCTATAAAATTATAGATAAATCAGGGATTTGGTTGTTCGTACATTGGTTTTCATAAAATCATGAACTTAACACGTTCACGGACACAGAGCCATTTCAAATTTATTGCGATACGGCACAGAAATTCTCCATACAAAATGACATGACGTCTAGGGACGGATTATCGTATCACAACGTTTTGAATCTGTGTGTTGCGGCAGTAACGGCCAGAGACGGTACGTCATATCAAGGGGGTAGTAAGACCCTGTGTTACGGCACAAACGGCCACAGACGGAATCGTCTATAGTGGATCGAGCGGCCACAGACGTAGTGCCACAACACGAGCTTCTCGTCAATGTATGCGTGACTGAGGTAACTTTTGTTCTGTAGTAAGAGTGGTTGCTGTGGCACTAGTGGATTATGGTTTTGCCAAAAACGGCACAGAGTCATAGACTTCCTATATATACTACGAGAATTAGCCTGCTGTGGACGGAGCTCCACTTTTGGTGAAATTAAGTTTGCCGTCTACAGACGAAGTGCCATATCACGAGGGTTTTCAATCCCGTCTCTCGACGTACTGTCCGTGAACGTGTTAAGTACAGTTGCTTTATAGAAAAAAATATGAATACGTGGGTCCGTATTCAGGAATACATTAAGGTATATGTATTTCAGGCGACAGGTTAGCAACCTGTCACTTCTGTACCTTAAAATTTACAAAAATATGCACTTATGGTAATAATGTATTTAGTGAAGTTATGGAATATTCTAAAGCGACTACATTTTGTAAACAATTTTTGCAATATCATCAAACATTATCTTATACCGAAAGTGACCTACTGCTTACCTTTTTGGCATCATCAACAGAATCCCAAGCATTGTAATCAGTGGTCAGAGTAGTCAAAGAGATGCCCATGATGTCTTCCACGTCATCGAACTCATTAGAACAGCAGATGACGGAGCTGTAATGCGGATCATCTAGAGTCGTCCTCAAGTATTTTAAGTACATCTTATACGTTTCTGGATCTGTCACCATTCCTATTATGAGAAAAATGTGATCATTTATTACTAAAACTCAGCTTAATTATCTCTCAAGACAAATTGGATACAGTAAAAAAGAAAAAGAAAAAACCGGCCAAGTGCGAGTCGAACTCGCGCACGAAAGGTTTCCTTACCAAAAACAGCAAAAAAAAACAGGTTTTTTCTATGGCAGCCCCCCTTAGCTATTATTATTATTTTGATTTTAGTATTTCTTGTTGTAGTGACAATACAAACATAATAATGTGTGAAATATCAATTGAAAGCATGCAGGCCATAGCATAATGTAAAAGTTAGGATGCCTATTTTTTCCTGTATCAGACCGGTGCAAATTACTCGTACCTATCGATTTACCTGTTCATACCTGGCAAACCAGGGATGTGACAGGAAAAAAATAGGCAACCTCACTTTTTAACCGACTTCAAAAAAGGAGGTATTCAATTCGGCTGTATTTTTTTTTTTTTCATCATTTTTTTTTTTTAAGTATGTTACCTCAGAACTTCTAAACGGGTGGACCGATTTCGATGGTTCTTTTTGTGTTCGATAGCAAATGGCTTCCCATTGGTCCCATTTTAATTTCATGAAGATTTAACTAGTAGTTTTTGAATTATCCTTAAAATAAATAAAAAATCAACGGGCATTTGGGAATTTTAGTCCGATTTTACATTTGTACATACTTACATACCTACATACAATCACGCCTGTATTCTTAAATGGGGTAGGCAGAGCACCCAAAACGCTACATAGAGAAAACTATGTCTATGTCACGCTTCGTGGCCACTTCTAGCACATTTTTTGTAGGTTTTGAATTAGCAGGTATAATAGTGACAGGTTGCTAGCCTCATAGCCTGTCGCCTAAAATTTACTTTAACCTATGTCGTTAGTCGCCTCTTGCGACATCCACGGAAGAAATGGAGAGTATTTTTACGTGTATTCGCTGATTACTCGAAGACGCCTGGACCGATTTGGAAAATTCTTTTTTTGTCTGAAAGGGTATAGTTTCCAGGTAGTCAGATTGTCAGCATATCTTGACCTGATGATGGAATATGAGGGAAATAGAGGGCAACCCTCAAATTTTATAGGCACAGGTAGTGTTTTTAGTACATTTTTCAAAGCTACACCAGTATTTTCGCTTGGCAGTAAAAAAAATTATTGAGCTGATGATGAAAGGTCAACTCCTTAATTTTTAGGAGTTAAAGGATATTTTTTTCAATACTGAATGCACCTCCAGACTGGAAATTATAGTTTCAGTAATTAGCCAAGCCTGCTGCTTCTCAAGTGTTGCATTTCGGCTAATGATCGTTCATCGTGGGGTTTACTTAACAGTTTAGAGGGTTCTAAATCAGATAGAGCTATTCCTTCTGAAGCCTTGAATATGCTGAGAGCTACGTATACCTACTTGATCTTTAGTAAATATGTACATAAACAGAAGTTTCCTTTCAGGATAGGTATAGCTAATTTGAAGTCGGTTTTTTTTTGTTTAAAATTATTCATATTACTGTGGGCTTCATACTTTCGATTGGTAAACCGGTGAAATATTAAAAATATAAATATATATCCTGGACTGAAATTTGCTTGGCGACCCATATGCAATATATTTTTTGATATATTAAATTGCATAAAAAATGTGTTTGAACCATTAACCAGCTCGGTGAAGGTCGTTGTATGGCCGGGATCTTAGACTAATTAAAATTAAGATACTTACCAACTCCTTTATGCACAGGCTCATCAGCAGCATAATACTTCATCATGAGCTCTGCCACCTCATCCTTACGATCTTCCGGTAACTCTTGTATCCTCAACTTGAACACTCGCCCATCTTTCCTAACCTTCTCAAATCTGTACCACACTTTCTTATCACACTTCTCCGGGTTAACCATTGCGTAATACGTCCGTTTTTATTAGACTCTCGGTTTATTATGAAATATTCGATAAGAGCGTCGATCGCATTATTATCTTTTAGACGTACACGTGGTTACTAGTAAACAGAAGTCCGAATTAGCTGGCGCTGTTTCTGCGTACACCCACGATACACTGACCTTGAACATATTTGGACATTGCTATGGCAACAAGCCAGTTTTTAATTTCATTTTTAGGTTCTCGGATGTCATCCCATTTTTTCTGATTGACCTATTGTTTTTTGAAATCATCTATTAGTCTATTACAGAAATAAACAAAACTGTATACAGGTTGAAAATGTGAATAAAAATATGTGTTCCTTACAGTTTAAACGCGTGCATGTAATAACAGGACGTTTTATAAAAAAAAAAAACAAAATAGTTCAAAGTCAGCCTCACTTGCCTAAAACTACAACTCTTGTTTTGTTGATACATACATACATATCCTCACGCCTGTATTCCCAAGAGGGGTAGGCAGAGCACACGAATTCAAAAATCCAGTGCCACGTTTAGCATTCAGGGTAACCAGAGGGTCGATACAGCTGAAGAAACACATAATGCGGCGTTTCTTTTAGAGTTTCTAGTGTAATCCTATACTTTATCCGTTATTTACATAGTTACGAACATTAATGTAACAATACGTAATGCATCTGCACAAAAAAGTCAACACTCTACGGCCCACAATACTGTAAGCCCTATCCTTATTGCCACAGACAACTAAAACTAGTCTTTAAATTACACATTCGCACAAATCGGCAATGCATTGCTGCCACCTAATAAACCACACTTTTTTAGATAAAAAAACTTGAATTGATGTTAAAAACTTCTAGTTTATGTCGCGTGGTGAGTTAAGATCGCTTGGAAAAAGTTGAATGATTTTTAGGGTTCCGTACCCAAAGGGTAAAAACGGGACCCTACTGAGACTTCGCTGTCTGTCTGTCTTGTCTGTCTGTCTGTCCGTCCGTCTGTCCATCTGTCACCAGGCTGTATTTCACGAACCGCGAGAGCTAGAGAGTTGAAATTTTCACAGATGATGTATTTCTGTTGCCGCTATAACAACAAATACTAAAATCAAAATAATAATAATAATGAAGGGGGCTCCCATAGAAAAAACGTGCTTTTTTTGCAGTTTTGGGTCTATTTAAATAATTGTAACAGCTAAATACATGAAATGCTCACAGAATATTTAATTAAATATTTCCTTTAAAAATAAATAATAAAATTAAAATAAAATTAATATTTAAGGGCTCAATTTAAAGGCTCCCATACAAAAAAAAATATTTTTTGCAGTTTTTGGTACGGAACCCTTCGTGCGCGAGTCCGGCTCGCACTTGGCCGGTTTTTTAAGTCTCTTCAGTATTCGAGTAGTAAATAGGGTTGGACGGCGACACGTCATTGGTAGATCAGCCGCACTTTACCTCCCTGAATGGATAAACTGTGATTCCTCTTCTTCAAGTGCCTCTCCAACTAGTGAAGGTTAGCTACCAATTTCGGGAATTCATGTCTATCCTTAGCGAGGTGGAACGATTCGGATGCGCTCGCTATTTATTGCAGGGTTAATTAAAAAAACCGGCCAAGCGCGAGCCGGACTCGCGCACGTAGGGTTCCGTACCAAAAACTGCAAAAAATCAGAATTTTAATATGGGAGCCCCCTTAAATATTAATTTTATTATTTATTTTTAAAGTAAATATTTAACTAAATATTCTGTGAGCATATCAAGTATTTAGCTGTTACAATTATTTAAATAGACCCAAAACTTAATTATTATTATTATTTTGATTTTAGTATTTGTTGTTATAGCGGCAACAGAAACACATCATCTGTGAAAGTTTCAACTCTAGCTCTCACGGTTCGTGAGATACAGCCTGATGACAGACGGACAGACAGACAGACAGACGGACAGACAGCGAAGTCTCAGTAATAGGGTCCCGTTTTTACTCTTTGGGTACGGAACCCTAAAAAAACTACTTATTTCTGTTGACGTTAGTAAATATTTACGTTTTAATGTTACTAGAGCCCCCTAGTAAACTTAAGGAGAGATCTTTGCCCAACGTACCTACTGACCAATGGGCTAACGCATCTGAAGCGTTTCTGAATAGGCGCTCTGAAATTATATTAGGTCCTTACCTATGAAATTGGCGTTTTGTATGAAGATTTTCGCAACATTTGCGTTTTTCATACTAAATGTTTTTACGCTTATTTAGCAACCAAAAATGTTAGGGTTATAAAACTTATGTACGTATAGGACACTTTTAAACTAACTATGAGAATCAATTTTAATAAAAAAAAATGGATCAATTAATTATTGCAACCAATCACATACGTCATTTCGGAGGCATAAAAAAACATAATTAAAAAAAAATGTGGCTTTATTGATACAATTCTTTGGATTTATGATCGTCAAAATATGCACAACGAAGTCAAAATCTTTTGTAATATTGAGTACGTAATATTATATGTTTTACGTTATGGAAGTTACGATGGTTAGAAGTACGAAAGAAAAATCGCCAATTTCATACGTAAGGACCCAATATTATTGGCCTGTATTGTCACACGGGGTGGGTAGAGCACACAAAACGATACGTAGGCAAAACCATGACTACATCATGTTTTGTGGCCGCTTCTAGCATATTTTATAGGTAGGTATAATAGTATCTAGTTGGTAGTTGTCTGGTGGTGTCCAATTGCAATGTCACCTCTGTATTTCTTCTGTGGATATCATAAGAAGCGACAAAGGAAATGAAAGTAAACAACTGAATAAAAACGTTTATTTCTTGCTTTCATACAGTTCTATAAATTTTTTCGTAGCACCCGTTGTGTCGATCCTAGCAATCATAAACTTTAAAGTGGGTGGTACGTCGGTGAAGGTGACGCCATATTTTTTGGCTAAGTAGTCATACTCGACTTCTTTAACAGTTTCCCAGCCGTCTCTAGCCCCCGCTTTTTGGGTCCCAAAGGCCGTCATCCAGGCACCAGTCATTGGCACATTGTTAGCTTTGCACATTAGCCGTCTGAAAAAAGAATGTAACCAATGTAATGTTCAATATCATCTTTCTATACGGCGTAAGGGTTTACTGCAGTTAACGTCTTTATCTGTAATGATGTGCATGCGCGCACGTTGCAATGTAGCAACAGGTCGGCACAGCTCAGACGATATAATAATACTTCCTATTGATAGATAGATAGAAATTCATTTATTTAGTTCTGAATATCGCATCACGTCAAGCTTCCATGTCAAAAATAAGTGATTGATAAAGTATCGGCAAATAGTAAACAAATTGAAAAACATTTATTCAAAATAAGTCTACAACTATACAAATTAAGATTAAAAATAAAACTATACGAACATATACTATAAAAAATGAAAACCTTGAATTTCGCCTGCCCGGGGTAGCGATCCTAGTATGCTTGCGGCATTCCCTCGCTGCACGGCTATGCTCAGTCTCTGAGCGAAAAAAGTCCCGGCCCTGAGGTCTCCTGAGGAGCTAATCAGTTTATCCGACACCTCGCGAACAAACTTTTTGGTGTCGGATGACCACGGACCTAAAGTTTCAAATGCAAGTGCCGCAAATATGTAAACAAATTGTTGAAATACCAACCTTACTTTTAGAAAGTGTTCAGCGATACCCAATCCTCTGTAGGCAGGGTCCACCACGATACCTTTGTCATCGAGGTATGAAGTTAAATTGAACTCTGTCACTGGATTGTATGTCATCATGTATTCAGCGACTATCTCGAGTAGTGTTTTTGCTTCTTGAGGTACCTGTTGTTTCGCTTCTTCCTGATAAGTGATAAAAAACATGTGTAAAGAATCCCGCATTTGATATTCGTTATCATACTTCCGAGCATAGGCGTTTTTAATAACGAAAAATATGGGTCTTTTCTTGTCTTTTAAAACAAAATCGTAAAATTTGCTACTTGAAAAAAACGGTGTCATTTTCGGAAAACATCTGAATCTAAATCCAGCAGCAGCTGCCGCGGCTCCAAGATGAAAGGCTACGGATTAACCCGAAATACATCGAACTAAACTTGATTTAAAACACAGACTTATATCGAAATAGATCACTCAAGTGTATGTACTTCGCGTGCCAAAAGAGAGCCAAACAAAAGGGAGAGCAATGCTCTTCCTTTGACGCGATTTCATTTAGTTTTGTACTACTTAGATGAGGTTTAACTGCCTAGTGACAGGACAACTTGAATAAGGCGGCGTCACCTTTGAATCGGCTTCACTCGGACTGTCAATCCCCATCACTAAAGAGCTCATGTGATGTTACAGTGGGTAGAGAAAAAGTGCCACGCTTGGTTTTCATACAAATGCAGGAACTCGCGGTATCTATTTCGATAAGTCTGTGATTTAAAACGAGAGTTATCCGTGTTTTTCAAAATTGAAATGACAGCTTTAGAAACGTACCGGCATCGACGTTCCGGCCGACGTTTCCTCTATCCATGCGAATATGTCAGTGGTGAGACACATTGCGGAGAATCCCATGAGGTCTGTCACGTCTTCCGTATCGTCAGAGCAACAGATCACCATTCGGTAGGACGGATCTCTCATACTATGTTCGTGAAATTTTCTGAATCCTTCCACTATTTCTGGATTGTTCGAGATACCTAAAATATGAGAATTACGATAAGCTTGAGTTGCGTTTTGTGAAAGACTCCAAAGATCTCTCTCTTCTATGCCTGGGGACCGAAGTCCGAAAAGAGAAAGTTGGAATATGTATTTCTGCAACCGAAAGTCTAAACTTCGTTAGCGGGATGTAGGATTGTTATTGATATGCCATGGACGTTTGTAGCAGGTAGTTCGGCCATTCGACGGTAGGTGGCGCCAGGGCGCTTCACCAGTTAATTAGTTCAGCCGTTCGACAATAGGTGGCGGTACAGATTTAAGCATTTATTTATGAATAAAATTGTTTGAATCAATTATTATTATGCCAGTTTTGAAGTGTTTCTTTGTTGCTACAAACATAGCAATGTTTTTAGTATCAAAGGGATGCTCCCGTTTATAAATGTTTATTATCTTATTATCTTATTGCGTTTATCCATTTATTAGTTCAATTTAGTTTTGTTCAAAAATCAATGACTATTTGTATTCTTAAAGTAAGATAAAATCACGTTCGTCGTTTGTTTGTCGTTGTTTAATTGTACTAAACAAAACTGTTTGCATGCTACATTGTAATCGAACACATTAAAAATTTAACATTTTATTAAGTTACATACATACATAGGTACATATCCTCACGCCTGTAATCCCAGAGGGGTAGGCAGAGCACATGAATTCAAAAATCCAGTGCCACGTTTAAGAATTTCAGGGTTTTATTAAGTTATGTTAATAAAAAATTAATTATTATGTTTAAGTAGGTACATGTATTGTAACGCTGTAATATCCGTTAAGGGATTTTGTTTTTAATTCCAAAATGTCTTGCGCGTTCTAAGTAAAATACACTATGGTGCTGATCATACTCATATTATTATTTATCATTATAAAACTATTTCACTTACCAAGAGCTCGATGCACAGCCTCATCTCTCACGAAGTAGTTCATATACAAGTCTAAAGCGTCCTTTAATTTTGCCGGGGGAATGTCTTGTATTCTTAATTTAACCACAGTACCATCTTTTTTCTTTGCTTCAAATCGAAGCCACACTTGCTCAGACGACATTATTGTTATCTGTCTTGAAATAAGACTGATTCATAAAACAACGTACGCCGAAAATGGTATTACTATCTAACTTTATCTAATAATTCGTTTTAAATAAACTTTTGGTTGTTATAGTAATGTGGAAACTCATTTATCGATATTTATTTTAAATTATCGATAACTACGTAACGGTTTGCGGTAAGTGATCCAACAGTTTAAAGGTATGTACTAACGTAATATTAAGTAGAGAGCGTAATCCATGTCATTGTTGTTTTTCATGTCATGAATTGTATTTTTTTCATTAATTACGTTAATTATTCATACAAAATGCTCCTTGCAATATCTCAAAGACAAGTTTTCAAAGACGATAAAATATTCACATTAGAAACCTGTAAAATAATCAGTATTTTTCTACTATATCATGCATGCATCTTGTATCCTACTAACTCTTGTTGTATTAAAAAAAAACTGCATCTAAATCCGTTGCGTAGTTTTGAAGATCTAAGCATACATAGTGACAGAATAGAGGAAAGCTTTCATACTATGTAGTGATGATGATGATGAAGTAGTATGTATTTGATTTCAAAGGTGATTCAAAGTACAGAATTTTCACAAATTTCCTTGATTTTAATTTTTTTCTTTTTACTGTCGCGTTTATAATAAAAATAAATTGTCTTTACTAATGGATGGTTGTCATTTCTGTCTTGTTTATTTTTTTTATCAACAGTGCCTTTTGTATCTTTTTCTCTTTTCAAATAAGATAATACGATTGTTAGGTTTAAAACTAGAACAACAGGGTTCAAATTCAATTGCATTTAACTCTCACTGTCATAATACATATATATATATTTTAATTCTTTTTATTTTTGGGGCTTTATTCATTAATAGAATATGCCAGCCCCGTTAAATGTCATAATTATCATATCAGTTTTAAAGGGCTAAGAGTATCATTAGGACATCACTAGTGGAATCTAAAGATATTTAGACATGTACACTCAAACAGATTAGTGTCTGACTCACCTACGGTAAATACCTATTTGTGGTAAACGTAATAATGACTGAAATCGCTTGATAAGGCAAATTTTTATCATGTTTATTTGTTTGATAAGCCTAGAGACAAAACATGGGTAGATACTTCACGTTTTATAGCCACTTTTATAAAGTTAGATGAAATATGTTCCTAGCCTCTCTCCTAAACCATATCTTAACCTGTTGCGCCAGTCGCGTTCTGCGAAATTCACGGAAAAAGTGGAGTACCTATTCAAAATGTGAAATGAAAAAATACATCGACCTCACCGATTATACGACAACAACAGATTATTTATTGTACACTAAAAATCAGAAGAATGCAATTACAAAATAACAGGATGGGCAGACAGGTAGACAGATGTTCATTCGGAACAGTATCGTCTCAGTTATATGCACGGCATGGTAACATAATAGTCGTAATAGACTCCAAGTCTTGCAACTTGGTGTAAGGTAAAAGTACCAATGCTCGACACTGACCCTATACACGGGACTTGCAACCTTATGTCATAGTAAGACAGGTGACAAATGGGTGTCATCTACTGGGCGTTGAGGCGTCGAGCATCGGTACATTTACCTTATTTCTGTAGACCGAAATAATTCAGTCACTTCATTACAAAATGATGCAAGGTGGCAAGAGTGTATGGCACTTGTGTCATTTTAATTTCCTATGGGTACCTTCTTAGGTGACTATCACACTACAACGCATCACGGAGCGTAGTACGGGAATGCGTGTTCTTACGTTGTAAGTATCTCCGTATCCACGTAAAAACGCATCCACGTATGTGTGCGACATGCAGTGTTATAATCGCCTAAAAACCCACTTGATGAAATAATTGTACTCGCCTTCGCCTCTATCACACAGGCGCGGGGAGATTGCGTGGCGTGCTTTTAAGGTCTTCACACATTAAAACAACTCAACGGCGACTCGACTCTATGCCAAATATTGAAATTTAAGCCCTGTGTCATTATGTTCGAGGTTTAATTTCAAAAAACGACATTAAAGTAGTGTACGACGAGTGGTCTACCCATCGTACACTAAAGGTTAACTCCGGCACGTTTGTCACGCAATGACAACACGTTGTCCACGCAACGGCCACACCTTGTCTACGTAACGATCACACGTTGTCCACGCAACGACTATGCGTTTGCGACTGACGCCGCGACGCGTGACGGGCAACCATTTGCCAGCCATCGTCGTTGACACCGCGTTGTCCACTCGTTCACAACGCATTGCAAATTGCATTGAACGTGTCTTCACATTTTCACGTTATTAAAGTTACCTCCAAATTATATAAATTGAGGAAATTCAGAATTCAGGCATTCGCAATTCCGTTCAAATAGTTGAGCTAAGTGTAGTACCGTTGAAAAAGAGCATGATATGGATTACTAAGTCGGTGATTCAAGGCTCTCAACTATTTTCCTTATGCATTGTAGCCTGATCATTGGGTAGTTTTGCCTGGAATGATTTCCGGGAGTTTTGAAAATTGGTAATATTATAGATTTTGAGGTGCTCTATCTGAATTTCTACTTTGCCACCTCGTATCTATGCCGCTAACGCCGCCATATTGGAAAAATGGCGCGTAAAATCAGTTTTTTGACAATATCTCCTGTCTGACTGAATTTACAATAAAACTGTATAGTACAAAAAAAACTAGAGACAATTTCCTACAATTTATGTCTGAGTGTTTATTTCATAAAGTCAATAGTTTTGGTGTACGAGCGCCACAAAGTGTACTCCAACACTACTCAACGAAAAACTCAGCTTATCTTTTGTCATTCAATAGAGGTTTCGACAGCCGTATCTTATAGAGTTATAAATATCTAAGGGCTAATTCATTAACTATATGTTAACTATCGCTTTACCGACTTCAGTGCTCGTATAATGAACGAAATAGGTACTTCTATTTTGCTCGCAAAAAAGCGTGAGACGTATGAAATTTTGCAGCGCTTGCGTCTTTTTTGAGCTAAAGTAGAGACCATTTTACCAAAAACGTGTAAGATGTCTGAAATCCTACGGTGCTTACTGTTTTTTCAAGTCGATAAAGTTTGTATAGGATAACAATATTTTCGATATTTTTAATACTTTATCACCGTATAAAAATTCCCTGAACTTCAACAAACATTTAAAAAAAAGAATTGGCCAAATTGGTCCAGGCGTTGTTGAGTTATGCGCTAACCAACACAATTTGCGAAGTGTACTTTGTGGCGCTCGTACGCCAAAACTATGGACTTTATTGAATAAACACTAAGACATATATTGTAGGCAATTGCCTCTAGTTTTATTTTGTAATACACTGTTTTATCGTAAAATTAGTCAGACAGGAGCAATTGTCAAAAAACTGCTTTTACGCGCCATTTTTCCAATATGGCGGCGTTAGCGGCAAAGATACGAGGTGGCAAAGTTGAAATTCGGAAAGAGCACATCAAAATCTATAAATTCACCAATTTTCAAAACTCCCGGAAATCTTTCCAGGTAACCCCTTTAATTCGTTTCTATTGACTGGATCATTGCCACTGTATGTTGATCTATTTTTTTATTTTAGCCAACATAAATTTCATAGTGGGCGGCGTATCAACGAAGGTGACGTCATATTTCTTGGCCAGGCTGTCAAAGTCCAGTTCGCAGACTGTCACCCATCCGTCCCTGGCTGCAGCTATCTGGGTGCCAAGTGATGTCATCCATCCACCTGTCATCTTGATTCCTGCAGCTTCACATATAAGTCTTCTGTAAAATTACGAAAATTAACAATTAAAGCGTGTCACACACTATGCAGATAGAGTAAGATATTTGTATCTGAACGGATATCTGTCAATATCACTCCCTTTACAATTCAATGAGCAAACACACAGAGTGCTTTAGCTAACTTATATTTTACTTTCAAGTATTTGTTGGCACCGTTAAAATGTCGATAAAAAAGACTCGTTAATTAAAATTTATCGATGACTAATAAAGTTTGATATCATACCTGATATTTTACTAAAAGTATTTACACGGATGTAGGTAACTAAAAAAAGAAACTTACGGTATGCCACAATAAGAATAATATTTAAGAGGGCATAAACATTATTTACGAACGTAATATAAGATCAGGTGGGGGAAGAGAAACTCAGGGGCAGGGCAGGGGTAAGAGGCACCACAGACCATAACTCGTCGAGTTATGAGTGAGTATGGTCTGTAGTGCCCTCCTACCCGTGCGTTTCTCTTCCCCCACCTGACCTTAGTGGTTTTGAACCAATGTTTAAAAAATCGTGAAAAATAAATTAACTCTTATTTAGCCATGAAAAAAATATGGTTACACTAAACATATTCTGTAAATTTACAATAAAATTGTTTCATTTGTAATTACATTACAATCAACGAGGAAAAAAATAAAGTAATGGTTCTATTTTGAAATTATGTAAAATGATATTTGAATAATAAAAACAACACAACGTTATTCCCTAATAGACTATATTGTCTATCAGATAATAACAAGTTTATATCGTTTGTGGTAAATTTTAATGGAAAGTTTTCAAGTGAAAGACAGCTCTGACGCGTATTTTTGTAAAAACCCTTCAACAAATTGGTTAAGTAAAAGAAATCTGTGTTGCTAATAAAATAATATTTACCGTTAATCCCAAGAAAAAGAGTTTATTTATATGTTACAGTAGTTTCTCTTTAAAAACTTAAGGATTTATAGCTTTGTAAAGCATTTGAAAAAATCAAAATCGCCGAATTGTGTTTGCACGCTCTTAAGATAGGTAGTATTTCGCTACAATAGGGATGATGACAGGGTTAAAAATATATCATTCTTATTAGTCCGTAAGTTAGATTATGAGACACATATTTTTTAGTTTATCAAATAATTAAACATCGACAAAAGTACAGATCATTAAACTTCCTGAGTGGGGGCTCGTGACGTCACGTTTGAGTAAAAATTGTACTCAAACGTGACGTCACGCGAAGTTTCGCGTACGATAATACAGAGCCTAAAAGTTTTTAGGCTCTGTATTATCGTTATTTTACGTCTGTCAAATAAAAGAAAAAAATATGGGTATAATATTTTTTCGTAGTCTATCTGACGGACTAAATAGTTTTTTGTAGTCATCTAGCCTATTGTCACATGTATTGTTTTAAATCAAGGCTGCTCAACTCCAGGCCCGGGGCCCATAGTGTGGCCCGCGGAAGAATTTTAAGTGGCCCACGCAAGTACCTATGGCTTCGATGAATTTCCAGCAATAGCTGACTTGGCGTTACAGTTTTTAAGTAAGACTTATTGTGCTTGTCCCTGAGAGTAACTGAACTAAAAAATGTAAGTGGCCCGTCGTTAACGACTGAATCCACCGTTTGGCTCGACTCTTCAAAAAGTTGAGGAGCCTTGTAAATAGTCGTACCTACTGTTCAAGAAAAACCCACACCCGCGTAAAGTTAAGCTCATGGAAAAAAATCAAGATTAAAAAGCAAGTTTACGCTATTCGCCAAACTCGATCAAATCAGAGACTTCCTTTACTCGAAATGTGCGTTAGTTTAGTTTTGAGTTGTGACAAATTTTGATTTAGCAGTCAGCTTCTCCTTTTTATCTACACATCCACAATAATCTAAATATACTTGCCTAACTTTGAAGAAGTGTTCAGCTATTCCCAGGCGTCTGTACGCCGCAGCTACCACCAATCCGTTGTCCATGTAGTACTTGTCTAAATTAAATATTTTTACTGGATCGTACTTCGAAAAGTAATCAGCAATAATGGCAAAAAGCTTCTTTTCCTCTTCCGTCATCAGAACCTCCTACAGACATGATAGAAAAACTTTTAACGATTACCTTATATTGGAAAAACCACCGTGGTTCAGTTTCAAATTTTAACTTAATCTTAACCCCTGACCGAATTCTGTTAAAACTTAGGTTAGAATCTTCGCTAGAAAACTAGCTTTTGGATTAAAAGAACACACATACATATACACATCACGCCTGTATTTTCAAATGGGGTAGGTAGAGCAAACGAAACGCTACGTGGACAAAACAATAACTATTTCAAGTTTCGTCGCCATGTCTAGCAATTTTTATAGGATTTCAGTTGGCACGCATAACAGTGACAGGTTGCTAGCTTGTTGCCTAGAATAAGTATGTCTTAACCTATCCAAACTCGACACCAAATAGGAATTAAATGAAAATCTACCAAAAAGACGTATTGTGTCATTAATCATTATGAACCGTCCGTACCTCAGATTTGGCCTTTTCTATCCACGCCATTACATTAGTGCTGCAGTTCATAATAGAAAGCCCCATTATATCCTGAACAGAATCTGAGTCATCGGAGCAGCAGAGAACTGTGTGGTAGGTTGGAGTGTTAAACCGATCTCTGTAAAAGTTTCTACGCCTTTCAACTGTTACAGGATTTTTCGCCATACCTAAAAATATAATTTTCTTAGAAGGTCATACACGAAGTTAGTTCACATCTCTTCTGTCGGTATGACAAAAGTAAAGGGCTAATAGCCAATAGTTGTAAAAGTCGGTTCGAGAGCAGAGCGAAATTCAAGAATTGACCCGTTGCTATCTATCTCTGTCGCACTGGCAATACTACACGCGTGTGACAGAGATAGGGTCTCACCAAACCAGTCGACGCCTTTTCGGCAAAATGCGGGAAGAAAAAGCTTTATGTCAACGCAATAAGGGCGAACAAGACGTGATTTGGCTCGGCCATTCTCGGTCGAACGAGCCGAGCCAATTGACGTCTTTTTCGCCCTTATTGCGTTGACATAACGCTTTTTCTACCCGCATTTTGCCGAAGAGGCGTCGACTAATGTGGGGAGACCCATAGGTATCAGCGGGTCAACGGTCAAATTCCGCTGTGCTCCGCTTCTAGAGTCCGGTTCTAGTAGGAAAGATCAAATGTATTTAGTACTCCTCCCTAGCTATACTACCCTGTTCGAACAAGACATCAGATTGGCTTTGTAAGTCATGAATTTTATGTCCACTGGAGAGACCTTTCCTGTCTAGTAACTAACGTTTGTGTATGACCCTGGAACGAGCATTGCAAAGACATAAATATTACGTGTTTTTGATCATCGGTTGTGTAAATATAAAAAAAAAGTCCCTTACTTAACCCATAAGATTACAGAAATTAATTATGTATTTGTGTAGGTGGTGTCCGTCTAACCATTACGAGGTAGGTAAGTATATTTAGTTAATATACGAGGGTTTTCAGACGCGTACGAAGTAAGGCGACAGTAAACGTCTTTTGACTATTTACTCAACTGTCAACTGTGGTTTAAGAGTACGGTTATTTAAATAACGGTGTTGAAATTTACATTGATAGTGAATATTACAGTGAAGGAACTCGCGAAATCGACTTTAAAAATACATATATTTTTAACGAAACAGAAGGACAGATAATGATGAGATGTTACAACATTCAAACCCCAGATTGTTCGGTAATCTTGATTATTTACCATCGGCGCTTGTTTTTTTCCCTAAACATTCTATTTTCTGAACATTTATCTTGTTGTCGTAGTGCTTTATCAGTAACACTGTTTACGTCATTTGCTTTAATGAGCGCATTATTACAGGTAATAAAAATGCTACAATTTAATCACTTATGTGTATGAAAGTTAAAATGTATTAAAATTGTTACTTTAAAAAGTTGCATTACCAATACTATTTTTATCTAAGTATTTATCTTATCTAATTTTTTCTACTAATACTACAACCAAATGACATCAAGAGACTGTAGCCTTTGGTGTTCCAAATTTTGAATAAATTTGTTTTCTGCTTTTAAACAGCATCTGTTTTAAGACGTTCCAAACTTGAATATAATATCCATATCGATTTTGTAATAAAATATACAAGACACAGGTTTCTAAATACATATATTACATTTCCTTATTGCATCTGAACTGTTAGAAGGGACATTATGATATGGATGTAAATAAAGCATAATACATACCGGCTGCTTTGTTCACGGCTTCCTCTGTCGTATAATACTTCAACATGAGATCTATAGCGTCATCTATTTTATCTTTTGGAAGATCTTGTATTCTCAACTTTAGGAATCTACCGTCTTTTGTATTTACTTCAAATTTAAGCCACACTTTTTCCGTCATATTAAATACGTACTGACTTGGACAGACGCCGGTGATAAAGTGTAAAATAAACGGCGTTGAAACATTGTAACACGAGTAGGTATGTTACGTTGGCCTTCGTAAGTAAATCTCTTCTACATACCTACATTGAAAACAAAGTGTCACGTTTGTATAAAATGAAAGAAAAACCTTGAAACGATTTCTGATATGCTTATTACCATTACCGATATTGATAAATCTGACATAATTATGATAGTCTGTGCGATGTCGGGTCTAGAATAACACCTCTCCACTTTTTCCGTGGTTGTCGTAAGAGGCGACTAAGGAAATAGGTCTAGGTATGTTTTAGGCGAAGGCTAACCTCCTGTCACTGTTATGCCTCTTTCATCTTTTTAATAAACCTAAAACTATACTGAAAGTGGCCACGGAATGTGAAATAGTCATGGTTTGTCTATGTAACATTTCATGTGCTCTGCCTTTGGGAATACAGGCGTGATTGTATGCACGATATTGATAATATTTTCAAAAATGCTTGTCCGATTAAAAAATAGATTCAAACGTTATTTGGCGTAATTAAAATTGACAAAATACCTTTGCTTCTTTTCAAGAAGTTCAATTGCATAGTGGAAAGGGAAGAAGTAGAACTAGACAGAACACACGAAACTTTATAATATCCATGACTGTTTCAAGTATCGCTTTTGGCATATCTTTAGGTTTTGTGTTAGCTAGATGAGGTATAAGGCTCAATTCACACCAAAAGAGCGACGAAGGGCGGCGAAGCGCAGCGACCCGCTCTGTAGAGAAGCCGCGAGGATTCCCGCCACTGCTTGAGAAGTCGCTGGAATGCGCGGGAAGTCCAAGATCACTGGGCGGGATATTGCCAGCGGCCGCTCGCGACTGCTCGAGCATCCTCGGGCATTCCCGCAACGTCTCGGGCAGTTGCACGGCTTCGTTTATGGAATTCGCCGGAATTCCCGCGGATCCGCGGGTATCCGCGCGCCTCGTTTGAGTTTCTCATCCGATAAAAAGTCTTATTGTAATGAAAATAAAGTTAAAATTCTCATGACACTGAAACTGCGCTCCGCTTCGCCGCCCTTCGCCGCTCTTCCGGTGTGAATTGAGCCTAACAGTGATAGACTGCTAGCCAGACGCCTAAACTATACCTCAACCTAGTCGCCTTTTAAGGCCCAATCAGACGGTTCATTTTTCTTTCATTTTCGCCTTTCATTCAGTACTATTCACTCGAAATGATACGTCTGAACACGGAATGAAACAAAACTGTCGAATGATTCACTAGAAAAATGAAGCAATCACTCGGATGAACGTTCATCCGAATGAACCGTCTGATTGGGCCTTTAGGACACCTTCTTCTTCTTCTTCGTCGTCACACTCTTGGCAGAGTGGTCGTGGTCGTCACATCAGGACACCTAGGAAAGGTAATTCTAAGCGGGTTAAGTACAGTCAGGGAATCTGAATGTTTAGCAGGTTGACCGCCTTCATAATTTGTTCGCATTATAACACAAACTTCACCATTGAAGTTCAATATTGAATATTTATGTCATGCAACTGGCTGGAAAAAGTAATAATGCCAATTTCAGAAGTATATCAACATGCTAATCATCTAATTTCCCTGACTGTACAATTCGCTATTTTTTTGGTTGCTCCTGTGCCGTTTTATTTGAATTTAACAGTGGGAGGGTGAAGGTCTATTAAGTTAAAATAGATCACGAATACGCAACTATTCATTGTAGCTATTTGTATCTTATCCGTTTTTTTATTCACTGATACTGGTAGTAAAGTTCACAATAGTAAGTAACAATAAGTGCCACCAGAAATGTAGCTAAGGTTAGGTTCGGTATATTATATACATACATACATACATATTCTCACGCCTGTATTCCCAAGAGGGGTAGGCGGAGCAAATGAATTCAAAAATCTAGTGCCACGTTTAGCAATTTCAGGGTAACCAAATGGTTGAACATGATATTGCAGTGACAGGTTGCTAGCCCATCGCCCACAATACACTAACCCTTTCCCAGAGTCGCCTCTTACGGCACTTACAGGAAAAAAGGGGGAGGTGCTATTCGAACCCGGCACTGTACGGGCAATTTTAATTTCTACCGATTTTAATTATTATTATTTAGCTTACAAAAATTATTAGTTTCATTCCAAACACAATAATAAAGATAACAAGACTTTTTATTTTAAACATCGATATTATCGGCACTAGCTAAACTTAAGTGCACAATGAACTGTCAAATTAGTTCGCCTAATTCTGGACTCCACTATAAAGTAAATGCCAATGCTTTTAGAATTTTGCTAAGACGGTTGGTTTAGGTGTAGTACAGTTGAAAAAAACCATGGTTCGGATTACTAAGTCGGTGATTCAAGGCTCTTAGTGATTTTCCTCGCGCATTGGCATTGTCTGTTGAACTCTTGAACTATTTCTTTATTTTTGCTAACATAAATTTCATAGTGGGTGGCGTATCAATGATGGTGACGCCATGTTTCTTGGCCAGGCTGTCAAACTCCACTTCGCAGACTGTCTCCCATCCGTCCCTGGCTGCTGCTATCTGGGTGCCAAACGATGTCATCCACCCACCGGTCATCTGGACTCCTTGAGCTTCACATATAAGTCTCCTGTAAAATTACTAAAATTAGTAATAAAATTTATGTGACTGGAGCATATTATAGGTCGTCTGGTGAGTTAAGATAGCTCGGCAGAAATAGAAGGAGTATGAGCATTTGAGCAGTGAACAATTTTCAAGGACGATTCGGTATCCGTGAAGCGAGGGAGGTGGATGGCGACCCGTTATTGGAAGATCAGCCGCACTTTTGCCCCACACTGCCCCTGATGCACCGATTATCTTCACCAGTTTTGTGACTCATGATTTAACTCGTGACCACGGTCGCTGTAACGCGAACGCGGCCGAAACGTCGAAAGGTAATTAAAAGGTACCGTGATTAAGAGGAAATATGCCGGTCGAGGGAATTGAAAAATAGGTATTTGCTAAATCTATTGCTGTCGCGCCGTGACCTGCCCAGACGACGTCGAGTGCGATAAGAACAACTACAGCTCGGACCGAAAATACCTATGAAAATTATTCAAAAACAACGTTTCGTAGTCCCCTGATTTCTTCTCCAAAACTCAACCGATTAAATATGTTTTTTCATTAAATGTTTAAATAATGTCATAACTGTGTTTCTATGTGCTTATATTTTGATATAATTGTGTTAAAATTGGTTTCTAGAGGTTTGAACAGAACGGAAAAAACTTACCAATTTTTCATGTATTTGAAGGTTAATATCTCCTTTAATAATTCAATAAAGAAAAAAAGGAAAACATAGGAACATGCTAATATATCGTTAGATTGTTGATGTAAAAAAATATTGTTCTACGGGTAATATCCAGCGAGGAATCAGGGGACTACGTTTCCATACAAAATATGACCGCTCCATTTCCTCTTAAGTCCCGCGTAAACATAATTATGTGTGAGAATCATGAAAGTTTAAACAGTATGTTTTCATTATTGATCATGTAGAAGGCAAAATGTTTAATCGCTTTTCAGGCGCCTGTGTTTACCTATCTAACGCCCGTACGCAAATTCCGTTAGTCGACACGTACGCACCTGCAATCGTTTGACAATGCGATGCTATGACTAAGGGACGGAGTATAAGACTTTTTTTTACATGAAAATTCCGGTAAAAACTTCACAGGTATTTTCAGACACGTGGTTAAAATATCCGTACCAATATATAAATGTGAAAGTGTGTTTGTTTGTTTGTTTATTTGTTTGTTTGTTTGTTTGTTTGTTTGTTTGTCCGTCTTTCACGGTTAAACGGAGCGATGGATTGACGTGATTTTTTAGGTAGAGATAGTTTAGGGCATGGAGTTGGAGAGTGACATAGGCTACATTTTGTCACTTCAAAACCCCCCATTTCCCTAAAGTGAGGAGTTGAAGTTTTCAATATAGAAAGCTATAAAATTGGTATGTGTGCTATCTCTTCTGTGATACCCCGAATTTAACGCGAGCGGAGCCGCGGGCAAAAGCTAGTTTACCATAAATTTTCGGCCACATTATATAGATCTACTTGCCTGACTTTCAAGAACTTTTCAGCTATTCCCAGGCGTCTGTAGGCCGCAGCTACCACTAATCCGGTGTCAATGTAGTACTTGTCTAACTTAAATATTTTTACTGGATCGTACTGCGATGAATAGTCACAAGTGACGAAGTAATGGTTCTTTTCCTCTTCTGTCATCAGCGCCACCTAGAGACACGATAAATAAATTAATAACAATTACCAAAGAATGTTGCTAAAACCGCCGATGTTCGGTTTTTAACTGATCTTAAGAATTGCTGATCGAATACCATTCAAATCTAGCTAACAAGATTCGGTAGAAAACCAGCTTTTAAATTAAAAAAACATACATACATACAGAAACACATCTCTCCTGTATTCCCAAATGAGGTAGGCAGAGCACACGAAACGTTACATAGACAAAACCATGACTATTTCACGTTTCGCAACCACTTCCAGCATATTTTTTAGAATTTGAGTTGGCATGTATGATATTGACAGGTTGCTAGCCTGTCGTTTAAAATAAGTATACTTTTACCTTTTTTTGTATAAATTACATACATACATATACATATTCTCACGCCTGTATTCCCAAGAGGGATAGGCAGAGCACGTGAATAATTTGTATAATTTCGTTTTATATAATTTCATAACCAACTTTCGGAACTTCAATATCTATCTCTCTACCAATTTTCGTGACATTTGTGCAGTAGCGTCTTAGTACGAGCCCGGATGGACAGACAAACAAACAGACAAACCGACGGACGGACATGATAAAACTACAAGGTTGTATTAAGCTTATTAAAATGTGCCCAAATTTTTTTTTTGCGAATACAGCATAGGTCTCAATAATTTTAAATAAAAAAAAAACCGACTTCATATTAGCAGTATCTTGAAAGTATTCTGTTTACTGAATGTAAATTCTTGACTTCATCAACAAATTACCGAAAACGCCGTACATGTCCCTGTAACATTTGAAGAGTTCCCTCGATTTCTTCAAGATTCCATCATCAGATCCTGACTTAGTGCCAATAGGACCAATTTGGAGACCTTTCGATAAAAAAAAAATTAAAACCGGTTCACGGGTCTCGAAGATATCGAGTAACATACACACAAAAAAAAATTAGGTCGAATTGAGATCCTCCTCCTTTTTTGAAGTCGGTTATAAATGCCTGCGCGTGTACAAAAATGGTGAAATTTTTACTAAGTTTATTTTTATACATTTGGTAGATGACATGACCATTGACCACCTATTTTCCTCTAAAGCCATGATACTTACTGGGCACCCTGTATATAACACCTGTATTCTCAAAAGGGGTCTGCGAATATTTTTTAAGTTAGTTAAGTTAATATGTGCAACAGTGAAAGGATACTAGTTTGTCGCTTAATCTTAGTCGCATCTTACGACATCTACTGAAGAATGAAAGAGATGTTATTGTCAACACACTAACAAGATGCATTGTGTAATTATTACACATTTTACCTCAGATTTCCATGACAGATCAGTATCGTAGTTCATAATAGAGAGCCCCATTATATCCTGAACAGAATCTGAGTCATCAGAGCAGCAGATGACGGTGTGGTAGGTTGGGTTGGTAAACCGACCTCTGTAAGACGTTCTGCGCTTTTCCATTGCTACAGGATTGTTAACTATACCTAAAATACAATTAACATAAATCATGATTTGGATTAAACTTACTGAAAAGAGTGCGCAATAGCGTGATTATAGAGAAGTGTGGTCTGGAAGAGAGTATTGTAACAAGGATAGAGAAAGGCATGTTCGTTGCTTTGGGCACGTGGAGAAAATGGATGAAGCAAGGGTGTGTGAACATAGGGAATTTTTTTAGGGCATGTCCGTCGAGGGCGCCCTCGTAGAACGTATAATCGATTAGATCGGTGATGTTCTAAAGAGAGGACAAATTAGAAGTACCTGAAACCGTCGGGCGTGTATGACGAGAGTGATGAAAGTGAGTAAGCGAGAGAAATATGCCAGAATAATGGTGCTCTGTTGTCTATGTCTACCCCACAGGGAATGGGGCGTGATGTTTATGTATGTGTGTGGTCTTACATAAAAAAAAGTTCGTATGTCTTTTACAGATATGACAAAGAAAAGGTGAAAAAAAGTAAGTCTAGTAGGAAGCGAACTAAAATTTATGTATGACCATGGAACGAGAACGTTTTGTGAAAAAAAGTATACGTATCGCAGACAGTGGTAATTTTGACGACTAGAAATTGGCAACAATTGTTCCGTTTTTAATATTAAACTACAGTGGGATTCAGTGATAGTGAAAAATGCTGATAACTTAATACGACTAAAGTTGGGTTTAGCTCGACATTTTTCGGTCTAGTCCTTTGGTGTAGCCAAATGCTAGCGGGACGCGGGACTCGGGATGATTAAAAGTGGACTGTATATTTGAGCGAGCGGGAATTGACTGGGAAGAAATAACGAGGAATGAGGAAAACACAATACCTCAGCAATCTTTGTTCCTGTGATCCTGTGACGGAATCCGCAAGGTCTTCTGCTGAATACGTGGTGGTGCGTGTGTGGGGCCCCGGTTCTGGTCTTCTAGGGTGTACACCACAAATATAACACAGAAAACACTGCAGCCCCCTTCGGTCTGTCAAACAGTCACAGTTCACAATTCCTTCCAGTCTTAAACCAATTTATAACATTAAAAATTTTCAGCGCGATGAGCTACGCTGTCATGATGGCGCGGGCGGTGGGAAGACTAAGCACAACACAGTCAGTTTTGCCAGCAGCCAGGTTTCTTCATTATCCGTCTCTTTCCTCCATAGGCGATGAGGTTGTGCGGGAAGTAGATAAATGAAGGAAAGGGAAAGGAGCGAAACTATGACATTTTAATTTTAAATACTTAAAGCGGTTGTATGCAACGCGAACTAGATGGCGTTACTAGTAAAAATATTTTAATGTTCTACTGGCGTTAACACCCTTCATCTATGAACTGCGGAAACTGCTACCAAACCGAACGCGAAAGACGCGAAGTGGCGCGCAGTACAAAGTAATCTTAATTTAAGAGGTAAGTTATTCGTGTTTTTCTTTAGCAGCTGTATAAACAGAATAAAATTATAAACATGTTCTTTACTGAACCTATTTAAGTAACATATATAATACCTAAAATTACAGAAGTTAATTACATATTCGTGTTGTAGGTGGTATCCGTCTGACATTTGTGAGGTACATAATTATATAACCATACTAGCTGTGCGCGCGACTCCGTTCACGTGGAATAGTGACAAATTTACCCCGTTTTTTCCACATTTTCCCATATTTCTTCACCCCTGTTAGTCGTAGCGTGATGTTATATAGCCTAAAGCCTTCCTCGATAAATGGTCTATCCAACACAAAAAGATTTTTTCAAATCGAACCAGTAGTTCCTGAGATTAGCGCGTTCAAACAAACAAACAAACAAACAAACAAACAAACAAACAAACAAACAAACTCTTCAGCTTTATTATATTAGTATAGATTATTGGTTGAAAATGTTCTAGTGCCCGATATGTCTCATTTGGGAACAAAGGCGTGATTGTATGTAGTTACGTGACATTATAATGTTACCATAGGATACAGGTTTTTTAATATAGTGCATTTGCTAACAGTATCTGAACGTTTAGTGCATTATGATAATGATAAACTACTATGGATGATGATGTACTATAATACATACCGGCTGCTTTGTTCACAGTTTCCTCTGGCACAAAATAAGTCAACAAGAGATCTGTGGCATCACCTATTCTGTCCTTTGGAAGATCTTGTATCCTCAACTTTAAGAATCTACCGTCTTTTGTTTTAACTTCGAATTTAAGCCACACTTTTTCTGCCATTTTAGCACGTGCTGACTTGAAGAGACACCGCGATAAAATGTAAAACAAGTGGCGTCGATATAATATATTATACGAATATGTTTTGATGGCCTTGGTAATAAGTAAATCTCATTCACGTAATAAGTGCCACGTCTTCACGCAATTAAAGGAAAACCTTAAAACGAATTCTGATACGCTTTTTACCATTACCATTATTGATAGCATTTTCAGAAAGGCTTCGATTAATAATAGACGAGGGTGTTGTTTTGCGGAGCTCCGGTCCAAAATTGTCATATTCCTTAGGCCGTTGTAGGCCTCGGGCGGCGGGTGAAAGCGACCCCGGCCTTATAGTGTGGTCATTGGGTAGTTTTGCCTAGAAAGTTTTCCGGGAGTTTTGAAAATTGGTAACATTATAGATTTTAATGTGCTCTTTCTGAATTTCTACTTTTCCACCTCGTATCTTTGCCGCTAACGCCGCCATATTGGAAAAACGACGCGTAAAATCAGTTTTTTGACAATATCTCCTGTCTGACTCATTTTACAATATATAAAACAATATACTACAAAATAAAACTAGAGGCAATTTCCTACAATTTATGTGTTTGTGTTTAGTTCATAAAGTCAATAGTTTTGGCGTACGAGCGCCACAAAGTGTACTCCAACACTACTCAACGAAAAACTCAGCTTGTCTTTTGTC
>BHDV01004200.1:97779-150235 GCA_005406045.1 Adoxophyes honmai | reverse complement strand
CGCTTTCCATACAATTTTGCGATAACTCGCAAACGAATTCGTTAACGACTGCACCATCGAAATGAACACACTAGACGTACTGATACCGGGTGACAACTATCTACATTTTCGCCGTGACATTCACTGGCAAAAACCTTGAATAGATTGTAAGTGGTACACATCGAAAATCTTGCCAAGTTTATTGGCGACCACAGATTTAGACCACAGATCGAAATAGATGACCAGTGATCGGATCTAGGATCCAATTTCGCGGGGTTTAGATCCATTATATTAAGATGGATATGACTTACAACCCCGACTTTTTTGATATTTTATTATCATTACAAAAAGTAATCAATTACCCATGATCAACTTCTTTTATTAAATGAAATGACCACTTGAAATAAGCAGTAGATAATGTCTTGACTGATTGTCATTCAAATTGAGCCCTGCATATCAAATTCTCAACATTATCGACAATAATAATAATTTCATTACAAATATCCATTATTTAGACAATTCTAGTGCTCTTTAAGTGTGCAAATATTAAATGACGCTTTTTTTCATCTTAGCCCACTATCCAAAATCCCGGGATATCCCGAGGCCCATCCACGATAAGCATAACGTTTAAGGTCGTTCACCCCAAATTGCATCCTAGTTCCGATCACTGTAGATGACTCAACTGTATGTACTTCGCGTGCCAAAATGGAGCCAAAAGGGAGAGCAATGCTGTGTTATATACCACTTAGATTAGGTTTAACTGTCTAAAGACAGGAACTTGAAAAGGCGGCGTCATCTCTGAATGGGTTTCACTCGGACTGTCAATTCCCATCACTCATGTGACGTTACCTACTGTAGAGAAAAAGGGGTACGCTTGGTTTTCATACAAATGCAGGAACTCGCGGTATCTATTTCGATATAAGTCTGTGTTGGTGACCATTCTAGAAGGTCACGAAATGGCCAGAAAAATGGCGTGCCAATCCCAAAACAAAAACGCGTGCGTTTTGTTTAAAAATTGCTAGATCACGTATTTAGTTGACGGCATAACTTATTTTATTTTGTTTTTGGCAATCGTTTACCATCAAGCGACTCACTTTCTCAAATACTATGCCTCGGATTAATAAAAAAAAAAACACACCTCAATTTCCTTTTTCCATTCTCCCCATGTATTTTCGTTAGTATCTAAATGCAAGATGGACGCTGCCATGATGTTTGTAACTTCTTCCGAGTCATCCGAACAGCAAATCACGACGCGTAACGAAGGATCAATAAAGCTTTGTTCCAAAAATTGCATGTAAGCTTCCATTGCTTTAGGTCTTTCGATTATTCCTGAAACAATTAAAATTACTTTACATGTAGCAACCCGCACCCCGGAGCAAATAGTTGAACACTTATGCCAAACAAGAGCGTCGCCTTGATTCCTTCCATATTTCACCAAAAATTAAACAAAATTAAAAATTTTGAAAAATACCCACGACGGTAAAAATCTCATCGAAAAAGAATAAAATAACTCAAAACCCCGACTTAAACCCAATTATTATGTAAGTTTACCATAGTAAATAACCGAGGAATATCCGTCGGGGGCTGCCATTAACCAAGCTAAAGTTTTTCTAGTGACTTGATTACAATTATTGAAGAATTGTAGATGTTTAATGACGACATAAAATACAGTTATGAGTACGATTAAATTTTTGTTGAAAAAATCTTAAAAATTGGAATATAATTCCAAAAAATGGCGGCAGTTCTACTTTTTAAACTTCTTGATAAGAGACCTAACATCCTGCAGTTTCTGATTGAATCGAAGGTTTAATTTGTATGTTTTATGATAAATTAATGGATTGAATATCTAAATAGCAGTTTATCCCACTTGCTACGATCCCATCTTCCTCTTTAGCTCATCCATTTTCTTTTATGCATTGATAATATAGAAAGAGCTGGGGTGAAAGTAGATTATAGTGAATAAAATTGAAAAAAGTATGCTTAGTTGGTTTGGTCACATAGAGAGGATGGATGAAAGAAGATTGACTAAACAAATTTATACGGGGAATGAACATGGGTGCAGTGGGAGGGGAAGACCTAGACGGACGTTCCGTGACCAAATCGCGGACGTTTTAGAAACAGGTCAGGTCAAGAGTACCCGAAACCGACGAACATGACATGTATGAGGAGATTAATGAATGTAGATGAAGCAAAAGAGGATCAGGATCAGGAGGAGGTCAGGATCGTAGCGAGTGGAACAAAGTAGTATTTGCCTACCCCTGTGGGAAAGAGGCGTGACGTTATGTATATGTCGAAGGCGGATTGTATAATCCGCCGTTTTACATTACGCCTAGCCGTTTTGCAAAACAGCGCCGCCGTTTTGTAATGCGGCGGCTCAACGTTTAGCCGGATTGAATGCGGCTGAATGAAAAACCGCCGGAATGAATTCGGCGCTAAACGTTATTCAATACGGCTAGGCATAATGTAATACGGCGAGATATTAGCCGCCGCTTTGGCCGAGCGAGCGCAGCGAGCGAGGATGACCCCCTCGGAGCGGATACGACTCGGACAGGTTAGGTTAGAAGGCCAAGGCGGGAGCGAAGCGCAGCGAGCTCCCGCCTTGGCCTTCGAGGTTAGTATTTTTTTTATAAAAGATTGGATTTTTTTTTTTTTGAAATAAGTCAATTACTAATTAAAACACCTTGATTTCAATATTTTCATTTTCAATATTTCATGGTTACCATACAATATTGGTAGTAGTACAATGCGGCTAAACGTGGGCCGCCTTTTTGAAGAACGTTTCGCAATTACAATCCGGCTGAACATTGAGCCGCCGCTTTACAAAACGGCTAGGCGTAATGTAAAACGGCGGATTATACAATCCGTCTGCGACATATATATGTAATATAGAATGAAAATTATTTGTAAGGTTTAGAATATTAGGAATGATTTAACACGGCGGGAGGCGCGCCCCAAAATGCAACACCAACGGTTGCTACTGGGTAAAAAATACCACAATGTGTTTATTGTAAATATGGTGGTCTATTATAGGTATTTCAATAAAACATTTATTTATATTATATTCTGTTATATTTTCTACTAAATAATGTGGAAAAAAAGTAACAGTTACCTCTTAATATAATTTACTACCTTTTTTTAAATCACAGCATATAAAATCAGCATTCTTTTGCACATAGCTTAAAAAGAACCAAAAATTTGACCCTAAAAAAAAAGAAAATAGAGGTCAAACAATCAAAAATAGAGAACAGAATTAACATATATCATATTCTTACTTATAATGGTAAATGTTACATGCATTAATTAGTCATTTAAAAAAAAATGTTTAAAGTATAATCATTCTCCTTACAATAATATGGCACATTGAATGTTCAATGTGGCTATACTTTTTGGGCTCATTCTTCACAAACAGAATATAAGTACATACAGCTCTTTACATATTATAAACATAGTAACTGCACTCACTCGTGTGGTGTCGGGATTAGAATAACACCTCTCCATTTCTTCCGTGGATGTCGTAAGAGGCGACTAAGCATTTTAGTACATTTTAGGCGACAGGCTAGCAACCTGTCACTGTTGTACCTGCCACCTTGAAACCAAAAATATATGCTAGAAGTGGCCACGAAACGTGAAATAGTCATCGTTTTGTCTATGTAGCGTTTTGTGTGCTCTGCCTACCCCTATTGGGAATACAGGCGTGATGTTATGTTATGTTATGTTATGTTAACTGCACTCTCCGTATGCCTTCTCCTTCATGCTCTGAATTACTTTCATGTTCACTATATTCTTCATTGTCTTCAATTTCAGAATTATCTTCTACTTCACCATTTTCTAAATGCTGGGAAACTACTATTTGATTTTCACTAAGTGGAAATAAGGCATATTTATAAACTAACTCAACTAAAATGTAAAATGTAGAATGTTTAAAACAATGACACAAATAGTCGCTACTGGGTTAAAAATACCCATTCGCACTTTAAATGTCTGTTTTGACCGAAAGCCGCGTGCACACTGCCTACACATTCCAATAGGCGGTCTAATGTACGTTTCTCGAAAGGTACCTAAAGTGACGCGGCTCAAAATTAAGTAATAAAATAAATAGTAGCGAATTTATGCACCATGTGGTAAATTTTACCCGGTAGCGCCTCCAGCTGCCGTGTTAATAAAACTCGCCTTACCTAAAGCTTTGTGCGCCGGCTCGTCTCTCGCGTAATATTTCAGCATCATTCCAATAATCTCATCATTACGATCTGTTGGTAAATCCTGAATTCTTAATTTTAATACTATTCCATCCTTTTTTTTCCCTTCGAATCGGATCCAAACTTTTTCAAGCGGCATTTTGTATTATTTCAAATGAATTAATAACGTTGCGGGTAGTATAATTATTTTCTACACGTGTGTATAACTCGTGTAGAAGAGTTGGAGTAACTAATCAGCTGAACTGTGTATGTATACAAATAATGGTTATCTATCGTTATCTTTGTAGTATAACGATGAGCGATCAATTCCTTGTTTTTCGTGATATCATACTTTTCAGGGTTGATGCTTCTTGATAGACTATCATTTCTTAAACTATCCTTATGAGACAGAAACATGTAATTAAAAAAAGACTGCGTTATTTAAGAAAGCTGTTGCTAATACTACACTGTCCGTCTGTATGTCTGTCGTCAGGATTCGTATACTGTTATTAATTCACTTGAAATAATACCAAAATGCCGCTTTAAAAAGTTTGGATCCGATTCGAAGGGAAAAAAAGGATGGAACAGTATTGAAATTAAGAAATCAGGATTTACCAACAGATCGTAATGATGAGATTATTGGAATGATGCTGAAAGATTACGCGAGAGATGAGCCGGCGCACGAAGCTTTAGGTAAGGCGAGTTTTATTAAATCATTCCTAATATTCTGAACCTTAATAATAAAGTGTCGTATTTAATGTAGCAACACATACCTTACGTGATTTTTGACTTTGTCGGGTTTGTTTACCTTTTTTTGAAAGTCTCAACTGTAGTTTAGTTTTTGGTGCTGAGATAGTGATGCGTGCAACGGTCAAAATTAGAACTATGGTAAACTTTGTTTCTTATCAGAATGGGCATTGATCGCTGCACGTAATTTTGATTTTGCGAACAATGAATCATTGACTATATTTCTATCATGCAAACAGGTGAGTATGAGAGTGAGTCATAAAATAAAAGCAGTTACATACATCACTCCTGTATTCCCAAATGGGATAGGCAGAGGACGCAGAACGGTACATAGGAAAAACTATCAACTATGAGACGCTTTTCAGCAGCTAATAGCTTGACTTTTAGATACCACACAAATGCATCACGCCTGTATTCCCAAAGTGTACCTATTCTTTAACGGCTTTCAGTTTTTCATTTCTAAAAGGTTTGCAAACTCAATAGGAGTATTTTTCTATTTTTTGTTTTTATTGCCTATTGTAAATTGACGTTTAACCATCTGGTTACCCTGCTGAAATTGTTAAACGTGGCACTGGATTTTTGAATTCATGTGCTCTGCCTACCCTTCTTGGGAATACAGGCTTGAGAATATGTAGTATGTTTGTATGTAAATTGACTCCTTATAATTTAAATACAACATTTATACAAAAAATATGCTTGAATGGCGGGAATACGGCATTCTCAAGTCAATCGCGCATCGGCGTCATGCTAATGCATAGCCAGCCGCGCCGACCTCGTGTTCCAAAATTGAGAGAAATTGTTTTCTTTGAATCAGCATGCTTAAACGATTGGCATTATTATCGTATCCACTTCGATGTTATAATGTGGACATTATAATACTACTACAGTTTAAGGTTTCTTAATGTGAGCCATCCGCGTATTGGGCCTGAACATTACAATAGGGGCATTATGATTTCGATGTAGATGAAACAAATAAACACCATCATAATGGGGATGGCGACGGGTTTAAAAAAGTTAAATTCTAATTAGTCCGTTAGTTAGATTATGGAAAAATATGAGAACCGTATTTTTTCTTTTATCAAATAACTAAACATCGGCAAAGTTATAGATCATCAAATTTCCGGAGTGGGGGCTCTTGACGTCATGCCTAGGTAAAAATTGTACATAGGTGTGACGTCACGCGAAACTTTTAGGCGCTGTATTATCGACATTTTTCGTTTGTCAAATAAGAGAAAAAATAAATGTACAATATTTTTTGGTAATCTTTTTGACGGACAAAATTTTTTTTTAGTCGTCTAGCTTCTCTTTAGTCGTATAAATAGCTTATACCTTTATACCCTGTATTTAAAATAACCTGTTTCCTACCGGCACGAATAATTCAATTACTAACGCAAATTATTACGAAGATAGTCGGTTAATTGCGAAAACGTCGGTGTAAATTAAGATTCGAGATACCGGGCCCCTCAAAAGTGCTGTGAAGGTGTAGATTTAAGACATCTTTAAAAAAGATAAGGTATTTTACTGTGGAGTTTAATCGGTACCCGTTTTTGTTCCTAAAATGATTTCATTTCAACATCGAGACTGTGAAAGTAAGTAAGTATAATATTTTGACTACACAAGGTGGCCGGAAATTGACCGTAAATATTTCAACCAGGGCCGGGTATACGCGTCTGTAAACCCCTGTGTTTTTTTCTCTGTACTTATAACCCCAAAGTTGCTTATTACAAAGTCGTTCCTAAAATGTTGAATCTATACTAATATTATAAAGCTGAAGAGTTTGTTTGTTTGTTTGTTTGTTTGTTTGTTTGTTTGAACTCGCTAATCTCTGGAACTACTGGCTCGAATTGAAAAATTATTTTTGTGTTGGATAGATAGACCATTTATCGAGGAAGGCTTTAGGCTATAAAACATCACGCTGCAACCAATAGGAGCGAAGAAATAGTGGAACATGTGGAAAAAAACGGGGAAAATTAGTCACTATTCCACGCGAACGGAGTGGCGCGCACAGCTAGTCTATACTAATATAATAAAGCTGAAGAGTTTGTTTGTTTGTTTGTTTGTTTGTTTGTTTGTTTGTTTGTTTGAACGCGCTAATCTCAGGAACTACTGGTCCGAATTAAAAAATTCTTTTTGTGTTGGATAGATAGACCATTTATCGAGGAAGGCTTTAGGCTATATAACATCACGCTGCGACTAATAGGACCGAAGAAACATTGAAAAATGCGGGAAAAACGGGGAAAATTTGTCACTATTCCACGCGGACGGAGTCGCGGGCACAGCTATATATAATAAAGCTGAAGAGTTTGTTTGTTTGTTTGTTTGTTTGTTTGTTTGAACGCGCTAATCTCAGTAACTTCTGGTTCGATTTGAAAAATTCTTTTTGTGTTGGATAGACCATTTATCGAGGAAGGCTTTAGGCTATATAACATCACGCTACGACTAATAGGAGTGAAGAAATATGGGAAAATGTGGAAAAAACGGGGGAAATTAGTCACTATTCCACGCGAACGGAGTCGCGCGCACAGCTAGTGTTGAATAAGCAGCAGAAATGTAATACGTTAAAATTTACACGAGAGAAATGCTAACATTAAGTGACTTTTAATCCAATAATTAATCCAAGTAAGCTTTAAGAAATTTATTGAGCCGCTTTATTGGTGCCGTGTGGTGCCGGGTTAGAATAGCACCTCCCCCTTTCTTCCCGTGGGTGTCGTAAGAGGCGACTCAGGGAAAGGGTTAGTGTATTGTGGGCGATGGGCTAGCAACCTGTCACTACAATCTCACGTTTAACTATCTACCCTGAAATTGCTAAACGTGGCACAGGATTTTTGAATTCATGTGCTCTGCCTACCCCTTTAGGGAATACAGGCGTGAGAATATGTATGTGTATGTGTATTGAGCCGCTCTATGTATATCCAAACTTGCTGAACGAATAAGATCGTGGAGGATTCTAATTACCCCGAACATCCTTAGTATTATAATTAGGATATTAGAAGCACGAGGAGTGTTTTATGTATGTTCATCATCATCCATCATTATCATTATCATCATCAGCCTATGCTAGTCCATTTGTGATGTGGCTCTCCCAGGACACACTACTGTGCAGAATCCATTCAGCTAATAATCCAGAGCTAACGAGCCGCCTTGCGAAGATCATCACTCCACCGAGTCTTGGACGTCTTAAGCCGGGTCCAGACGAGTGTAACATGTAGTAAAATTCACCATGTAATGCAACACGAATTATTCTACGTGTGGACGTCATTACGAGTATTACATGTAACGCTCGCGCGGCGCTCGGGGTTGATCCATCGGCTGTCGGTTTTTCGGGCGAATACCAAGGCGCTCGCAATGCTCGTTCGCTTTGAGTTCGTGAGCCGTTTACACTGTTGACGCTAATTACACATCCATAGTGTTGCATTACATGTCACACACGTCTGGACCCGGCTTTACGCTGCGTAAGGCGTTCCGTGGTCTCCACTCAAGAACTCGTCTAACCAATTTTGGGATCCTGTAGCCAAATACCAAAAAACGGAGCCCTTATAGATTTGTCATATCTCTCCAGCCGTATGTCACAGCCGCTTTTTTTTAAACTATAACAACTATACTGTTAAGACTTAATAAGTAGATGTATTCTGTGAACCGTGTTAGGATAGGATAGGATGTTCTTTAATGTTTTAAAAATGTAGACGCTTAAATACTTATACATACTCTGACAACTCCGTCAGCTGATGGGCGTTTATTTTTTTATTATTGTTGAATGTTGAATAGCTATTGCTGAACAAATGCGGCCTACCCTAATCAATTTAAAAGGCAGTGCTTTCCAACCCTTTCAGTTCCCGAATCAAACCCCTTCAATCAAAGAAACAAACTAATTCGGAAGCAATGAAGTCCGGATCACAAGCAATTCACACAATTTCCCAGGGGTGCACTAAAGAAACTGATTTACACGCTTAGCATGCTCTCTGCACTCTATCCACGTATGGGAAACTGGGTAGAATAAAGTGATTTATGGAACCCGTCAAGGGCGGGTCGGGGGCTTTATTTTTCCACATTACCCAGCCAACCTTTTGCCCCGGTCGTGGGTCAGTTTGTCTCGCCCGAACAAGGTTGACTTCATTTAGGGCGATTAGGATTAGGCGTTTTACAAGCGCGTATACGCTCGGTTTTGGCATACGCGCTCACACGCGCGCCACATTAAATCGAACACGCGTGTACGCGCGTATGAAATGCTGGTCGCATGTTCCTACTCGCGCTTATACGAGCTTATATGCGCGTCAACGCTCGAAGGACACAAAACCGCACCTGTGCGCACGCGCTTTCAAAGACGAGTTTGTACGCGCGTATAAAACGCCTAATCTGAAATCGCCCTTAATGCAAGAACCGCGACCATATCCGCAGACGAAATGTAGAGGCGTTATTCTAAAATGGCGCAAGAAGGGTAATAAAATTCAAAAATGTTTAAAACACGGGTTATTAATAGCACTTTCAACCGTTTAAATAGTTTAACTATGATTAAAATTTGCTTATGTCAAACACAGAGCTACATTATTGCAAGCAAAGATAAAAAACCCTGTGCAGTGTCAGGTTGGAATAACACATCTCCATTTCTTCCGTGGATGTCATAAGAGGCGACTTGGAAATAGGTTTAGGTATGCTTTAGAGTTTAGGCGATAGGGTAGCAACTTGTCACTATTGTAGGTACTTCTTCAATCTATTTTTAAACCTAAAATTTATGTTAGAAGTGGCTACGAAGCGTGAAATAGTCATGGTTTTGTCTGTGTTACGTTTAGTGTGCTCTACCTATCCTATTTGGGAACATAGGCGTGATTGTATGTATGTAAAAGAAAGAGTGATTTGTGTGTTTGGAAAAACATAACATATACTAAAATTGTACTAAAAGAAGCTATGTAATCTTAAATACTTAACTTAGTTATGGTTTTAACTATGCAACGTTTCGTTTGCTCTGCCTATTCTATTTGGTTACACAGGCATTTGTTAAGAGATACAGTTATGTAGTACTTTAAGATAGTAAGTATTAAGAGAAGAAAAACTCATAATCTACATTTTGATCCTTGCTATCATCTTTTCAGAAGCGCCTTCCATGTTATCATTGCTGCGATTAAGATTAAATAGCCTTATCAAAATACCTATGTATTATAAGACTTTGAACAGTTCGTTTCAAATCGAATAAAGTGTAGTTTTTAATCTGTTGGATTGAATCACATTATTCAGTGCAATACTGATTAAAATGATAAGATTAGAATGTTTTGTAACACTCGATAAAGCGATTATTAACTCTACTAATCTAAAACAATAATAATATAATAATCCAGCCTAAATACGTCCCATTGCTGGGCACAGACCTCCTCTCAGCATGGGAGAGCTGGGACTATAGTTCCCAAGCGGCGAATTAAATTACTTCGTCGCTGCGATTAGATTCTCTCACGATGTTTTCCTTTACCAAATAGTTCTAATTCTATTCTGTAAAATTCAGAGATGCAAACCTGGGGTTCGAATCCACGACCATCTGCATGGGAGGCAATAAGTCGAACCGCTAGGCTAAATGGTTTCATAACAAATAACATAAGAAAGAGGAAATTTTGTTAATCTCGTTTTGTTATTTGGGATGGATACTAAAACAATCGCGTAGAACAGTACAAAAATTAAGGCTACAATTGAGTTTTATACTATCCCTAACAAAGCAACAGACTCAGTTCTAACAACGCACTATTAACAACCGGTTTAATGTTTACGGAATAATAAAACCTCATTGCCAACGAAATGTAAAATTATATGCAAGACAACTGGTATCAAAATGAGACCACAAAATTTGCTTTACGAGCCACGGAAATGAGGTTACTGCGTAGCACTCCTGAGTCATTCGTTAATACCGATGACCAGACAAAAGTGTAGGGAAAGACTTTAATAGAGATCTCTCTCCAGGCAGATGTTAGCCAGGGGACCAAAGTCCTTAGAGAGTAGGTTGGAAGTTATATTTATACAACCCGTAAAAAGTCGTGGTAGCATGGCGGTTTTACTTATGGCTTCTCGTGTCGAGGGTCGTGGGTTCGAACCCCAGGCTCGCACCTCTGAATTTATGCGTGAAATATAGTTTAATATTTACCACGAGTAATTCGGTGAAGGATTATCTTGAGGAAAACTACACACAGCGACAAAGTAATTCAATCTTATGTTTTTCTCGCAAATAATTATAAGCACTGTTGATCTAAATGATAAAAAAAGTGTTTATATATTATGAATATTTCCGTTACGTGACATTTGTTCTTACGTTCGTAATACCGTTACTGCCGAGTAACAAAAGCACATAATTTCTATAAAAAACATGTGACATTTGTTATTATTTAAGATCGATAGTGCTCGCTATTCTGAGTACGAATAGAGTAAAATTTCCACAAAACATACACAAATTTCACGCCCATTTTCTCAAATGGGGTAGGCAGATCGCATAAAACTTTACACAGTCGAAACCATGACTGTTTTACGTTTCGCCGCACTTTTAGTTTAATTTTAGGTCTAAATATTAATGAAAGAGGTATATATAATAGAGACAGGTGGCTAGCCAGTCGCGAAAAGCACATATTAATTTAACTCCTTAGTCCTTACGATATCCACGCAAGAAATAGACAGGTTTTATTCTAAATTCGGTTTAACACGATGAACGAAGAACGGGGAGCTCCCTATATGACTAAATGGGTACAAACGTACAACCATACAATCACGCCTCTATTCCCAAATGCAATAGGAGATTATAACGAATGGCGGATGATAACTCAAGCTTTCCGACTAATCCGGCCGTTCCCTCCGACATATGTATATTTCTTTAGGTTTGAAGGTGGGAGGTATATAGTAGTGACAGATTGCTAGCCTGTCGCTGAAAATATACCTTAACCTATGCCCTTAGTCGCCTCTTAAGTCATCCACGGAAGAAATGGAGAGGTGTTATTCTAAAGCCGACACCACACTAAATGGGTATGGCAAAAAAAACATATATTTTAATGTAGGTACTGATTTCGTCCATCATTGTATGGCAGCCGGCGTCGCCACGCTTCATCAGTCCATTGTTTTCTTTGCGGTTACCGGTGGCTGCAGGTGTAGGATTTCAGGGCTCATAGTAAAGAAAACAAAAGTAGATAGATTTAGTAACTTTCAATTTACTCAGTTACTTTTACTCTAGGAAGCAAATATACGTCCGTTCTATCCAATATCGAAATACAAGTGAGGTAGTATACCTTCTATTACAGATCTATTTATAGTAAGTACAATTTATTGGTTTACCCACATTATTATTAATTTTTGCACATAGAAAAGACGAATAAACCAACAGCAGGCAGATGGTTGCCGGTCGTTACCCGCGCCTTTTTATTTTCCCGAATAAACTGACTTCGTACCTTTGTTTGTATAGTCAGCAACAAATGTATCGACACGGTAAAACGACACACGCGACCTTAAGTTCGAGACAATAAGAGCGTGTACATTTTTTGGCACATGACTGTTTCGAAATCCGAGTTGATGATTGCACCTAAAGATGTATACAAAGCTGCAATGATCTTGACGATTTCAGAAGTAGCCAGTGCAAAAGTTATTTTAGTTAGTTACAAAGTTGTTTTTTTTATGAATATTTTTCTATTATTATTGCTAATGGTTTTACATAATATATAAGTCAGAACATGAAATTTGATCAAATTGAAAAATAATTTCCACGAGAAGAAAACAAAGAAACGTTGTTTTCTTCTCCCTTAAATATAATTTTACTTATGTCCTTAGTCACCTACGACATGCACGGAAAAAATGGAGAGGTTATATTCTAAAACCGTCACACAACATAGGCGATAGATGTATACATTTTACTATGAATTTGGCAAGTCCCTATAATTCAGAGAAGCCAAATCTTCAACGTTACGCCCGAACATCCCGTATTGGGACCAAAAATGCCGGTTTCGCTCAAAATGGGCGTGTGAAACGAGCGAACCCCTACCATTAGAGCTCGTTCCCACCGCGTCGGGCGCCCGCACGATTTATAATCGGGCCTCGGCGCCTCTGTTCACACTGGCCGGCTGTCGGCCCGATTTTTAATCGGTGTCGGGGCCTCTATTCACACCAGTCGGCTGCCGGCCACGACAATGTGTATGCGCGAACGCGTCGCGCGGGAGTTACAGGGGGTGAGGCGCGAGCGGGGTCGGCCAGACATCCGATTTGGTGTGAACAGCGCGCCCGGCACGATTTTTTATCGGCGTGCGGGCTCGCTGAACGCCCGACATTTTATGTCGGATCCGATTGTCGGGCGTGTGTGAACAGCTCCATATAAAATGTACTGCGGCTACGACGCCCGATTAAAAATCGTGCGGGCGCTCGGGGCGGTGGGAACGGGCTGTAAGTTATCATCGCATTTACGTTACTAGATTCCATAGAGAATAAACTCGCTTCAGCTTTCGATTCAAATTGTCGATGATATCTATTCTGTATATTTTGTAACTCATGGTATCAAAGTTTTACGATGACGTAACGGTTACAAAATGTTAAATAATAATGGGCCCATAACCTAATGTAATTAAACAGTAATTGGCGAACAATTATTTTAGCATGAGAAAGGCCGCAGGCTAAAACGCTTGTCTACGACAGCTTCGTACAAAAGGTTTGTCGCTAGCGTTCAGATTTTAGATAGGTAATGTTGGATTTAGAATAACACCTCTCCATTTGTTACGTGGATGTCAAAAATGGGTAAAGGTATATTTCAGGCGATAGGCTAGCAAACTGTCATTATTGTACTTCTTTTATCTAACTTGATACCTAAAATTATGCTGAAATGGCTACAAAATTGGCTTTGTTAATTTAGCGTTCGTGTGCTCTTACCCTACTTGGGAATATAGGCGCGAAGTATTTACCTGTCTATACACACATCTACTTTAATAAGTGATCGATAGGGGCGCTGTTAAAATCCGTACCAATATAATAAATGTGAAAGTGTGTTTGTTTGTTTGTTTGTTTGTTTGTTTGTCCGTCTTTCACGGCTAAACGAAGCAATGGATTGACGTGATTTTTTAGGTACAGATAGTTTAGGGCATGGAGAGTGACATAGGCTACTTTTTGTCTCTTCAAAACCCCCCATTTTCCTAAAATTAGGGTTGGAAGTTTTCAATGTAGAAAGCTATAAATTGGTATGTGTGCTACTCCTCTGTGATACCCCGAATTTAACACGAGCGGAGCCGAGGACAAAAGCTAGTGCTTTATATAAATCGTTTACGTTATCGCTAGCGAATATGGTCACTGAAAACTTGTAGTAATGGTACAGGTATTCATGATATTTGGACGAGGATGCCGATTTTATTACAGAACGGAGCGAAGGCCTCACTATTTAACTCGAGATCTCACGCTGTCTCACTTACTCCTGAAATTCTAGACAAGGATAGAAATGCATTTTACTCGATGCATTGAGGAAAGGACGGAAGAAACGAACGAAATGATAATCTGTAGTAATTTGTAGATACGTGATCGTAAACCGATTTGGGGTCTGTACCTTAATTTTCTATGGGTACAGGAAAATGTCGAATTATTTCTTACGCGGAAGTTATTTACGGTAGGATAGTTTATGATTGAAGAAAATTGATGCACGCCTAGATATTTCTGTTTTGAATTAGCTTGAGACGTGATCAATAAATACATACATAAGTTTGATCATCTGGTTGCCCTGAAATCGATAAACGTGGCACTGGATTTTTCAATTGCGAAATATAAAATTGAAATATAAAAATATCACTAGACAATTTTTAAACTTACTTTACTTTTGGGAATACAGGCATGAGCATATGTATGTGTGTATGTTATTGTATTCCCAAATGAGATAGACAGAGCACACAAAACATAGCATAGACCAAAAAAAATAGACTTTTTTAGTGTTTTTTTATACTGGGTTCAGAATAACACTTCTCCATTTTTTCTGTGTATGTCGTAAGCGATGATTAAAACAATGGGTTTAGCAACCTGTCCTTCCTTACCTTTTACCTCTTTTATCGAAGTTAATATCTAGAAGTGACTACAAAGCGTAAACTAGAAGCCTTAACTAACAGCTTTATCTATGTGGACTTTTGTGTGCTCCGCTTACCCTTTTTGGGAATACAATTCTGAACAGTTGTGCATGATTTCCACCAAACGGCCGGAATCGGAACGAATTTTTTTGGTCTTTAAACGATACTGAAACTTACGGTCACTGTGTTTAAGTCTACATTACCAAGCAGCGTACAAAAACTAGGTGACGTACGTCGCCCGCGACCACGGAATACAAAAATAGGGTAATGTAGACTTAAACACAGTGACCGTAAGGTTCAGTATCGTTTAAAGACCATAAAATTCTTTCCGATTCCGGCCGTTTGGTGGAAATCATGCATTAGGAATGCATAATTTCTTCTTAAAGTGAATATACGATCAAAGCAATTAATTTCTGAATCACCACAGGACGTTGTCACTATAAACGGAATAAAGTATTTCTTTGTAGATCGATGTGATCGACGGTCGGATAGCCCAGCGGTTAGAGAAACTGACTGTGAAGCTTAAGGTCCCGGGTTCGATCCCCGGTCGGGGCAGATGTTTGTATGATGAATACGAATGCTTGCTTTCGAGTCTTGTATGTTTATCTGTATATAAGTAAGTTTATCCGTTGTCTAGTACCCATAACACAGGCATTAAATTGCCTACTTTGGGACTAGGTGATTGGTGTAAAAATTTCACTACGATGTTCACTGTAAATAGGTTCTATGGTCGGCTAGGAATCAATTGGTTCGAGTGTACCTATACCATACAAACTTGTATCCAACTAGTACTTAAGTACTGTGAAGACTCAGCAGTTCATTCTACTTTACTATTTTCTGTTCCACACAACTTTGTATGCAATGTGTGCTACTTTTCCGTATGTGTCGAATTATTTGCTTTACAGTCTTTCTACTTCTCGACGCTAGCACTAACCTGCTACTATGTGTATACATTGTACAGTACATATAAATATATGACACTTCAACTCTACCTAGATCAAAAAAAATACTCTCAATAAAACAGAACGAAAGATTTGAAGCGTTTGAGTAGCGTCGTGTGCGAGGTACAATTACTTTAGTAAACTGGTTTTTAATTGTAATTATTATTCAGTTTCGTTACTTTTGATTAGCTCGACGTGTGAAAGCCCTTAGGCGGCAATAGGGTAAATATTCTGAGGCTTGACACCTTAACAGATACCCTTGTAGCTTATAGAATTTGTTTTACATAGGTATGGTATATCTGGTCACTGGCTGCTCAAAAATGGTGATAGATAGACAGCTAATTTTTTTAGAGATAATGTGAATTCAACGTTGTGTGTGAAGTTCCCAATCCGCACTGGGCCCGCGTGGGAACTATTCGCCCAAGCCCTCTCATACTGAGAGGAGGCCTGTGCCCTGCAGTGGGACGTATATAGGCTGATGATGATGATGATGAATGTGATGTATTTTTATTGCCGCTATAACAAAAATAAAATATAATAAATATTTAGTATTCGAACGATTCGAACGCGAGTCCGACTCGCACTTGGCCGGTTTTTATCGGAATGTAGCATGTCAAAGCCTCACATAGGTATTAGCTGTCGTAAAAATGTGGTTTTATAATACAAGTAAAGTAAGTTTTACACCGTCAATCATTGGGACGTTTACCTTACGCTGTCCCTTTCGCGTACCCAGGACAACCCACGTGAGCGCAAGAGATAGGATCTGACTTCTCATGCGTATAACATTTGACAAAATTAGGTCATGAGTACAGGAATTGTGTAAACTAGTTCAATAGAGATGCGTGATTTCCTGCCAAGACGCCTCAAGGCTTTATGTCATGACATGTTTGGTCGGGTTCTATCATTTTACCCATGGCATAGTTTCCAAGGGTTTTCTGTACCTATCAAAGCTGCAACCGATAGAATAAAGCCAACATAAATATGTATACAACTACATCTACACAGTTTGAAACATCTTTGTAAACCAAGCATAATTTCTACGATTTTCGTTTGTCATCAGTACATTAGTAACGCAAACGGAGCCGTGGGTCAAAACTAGTCGAATAAATTTGTAATTATAGCTCTCAAGTCTAGCAAAATATATTAATTCAGGTCTAAAAGGCTACTTAGATAGACTATGTCAAATAGTACCTACTTTTTATAAATACCAGCCTCACCATTGATCAATGGACCCTTTTAGAGAACGTTGTTAATGTGCCATCGACTGCTATACAGTTAAATATTTAACACTTAGTACCTTTTCTATCCCTTTCTAATGGAAGATTATGTACAGGAGGAAAGAGGATGGAAGGTTTCCCGAGGATTGGCTTAATAATTACGTAGGCTTAAGTTCGGATCCAAATGGGTTCGTAGATCTAATTGTATGTTTAGCTATAGCAAAGGTTGACTCATTTATATATTATATTCATAGTAAGTACGCTAAATGATTACCTTTATTGCAATTTAATAAAAAAAGACCGAATTAGTAACGAGGTGATCCGTCAGAAAACCAAAGGTATCAATATTACACACCGCTTTAACACGCTGGCAGAGATCTGGCCATAATCAGAAGAACCGAAATAACTGTTGGAGTAGATGAGTTATTGAGAGGAGGCTGTGGATCGGTAAACATAGCGCAAGACGTTCTCAGTATCCTCAGACTTGGTAGACTGGTGATCTTGGCAAGGCTGCTTCTAAGGCTGCTGGATGAGAGAGAGAGGACGTAATAAAAATACTTTTGACTACCTATGTTGTATCTATTAGTCTCACTGTTATAGGCAGTTTCAGTATTGCAATAAAAGTATTTGAATAGAGACATACCATGCGGTCTGGATTTGAATTTCGTGTTTGATTTAAGAGTCCATCCAATACACAACATGGCGCAGTCGGTAGGATCAAGTTTTCTAAAGGTTAGTTTTTTAGGGTTCCGTACCCAAAGGGTAAAAACGGGACCCTATTACTGAGACTTCGCTGTCTGTCTGTCTGTCTGTCTGTCTGTCCGTCCGTCCGTCTGTCTGTCACCAGGCTGTATCTCACGAACCGTGAGAGCTAGAGAGTTGAAATTTTCACAGATGATGTATTTCTGTTGCCGCTATAACAATAAATACTAAAATTAAAATAATTATAATAATTAAGGGGGGCTCCCATACAAAAAACGTGTTTTTTTTTGCTATTTTGGATCTATTTAAATAACTGGAACAGGTAAATACGTGAAATGCTCACAGAATATTTAATTAAATATTTACTTTAAAAGGAAATAATTAAAATAAAATAAAATTTGTATTTAAGGGGGGCTCCCATACAAAAAAACCTATTTTTTTGCATTTTTTTTTGCTGTTTTGGTTCTATTTAAATAATTGTAACAGCTAAATACTTGAAATGCCCACAGAATGTTTAATTAAATATCTACTTTAAAAATAAATAATTGAATAAAAATAAAATTAGTATTTAAGGGGGGCTCCCATACAAAAGTTCTGATTTTTTTGCAATTTTTGGTACGGAACCCTTCGTGCGCGAGTCCGACTCGCACTTGGCCGGTTTATTATTAAATTTGTATAAGTAAGTTCTCCGGCAAGGCGTTTATATTTCTTCTTCTTCTCTTCTTCTTCAACCTTTCGCCACCCAATGCTGAGTGTAGGTCTCTTCTAATGCACGCCATTCTTCCCGGTTCTGTGCTTTCCTCATCCATTCCTTACCGGCCACTCTAACAAGGTCGTCGGTCCAACGCATCGGTTGCCTGCCCACATTCCTATGCCCTACTCTAGGCCTCCACTCAAGCACCCGATTACCCCACCGGTCGTCCTGTCTACGGCATATATGGCCCGCCCACCTCCATTTTCTGCTAGCGATCACATGGGCTATGTCGACCAATTTCGTTTTCTTCCGTTTATATTTGCTATCATTTAATTATCTGCTATTTAAAAAGTCAGATCTTTTGAAAATTTCGTACATCAAACCATGCTAGATAGCGTGGAAGAATTGCCCTGACTCATTTTGTGGGCTACACTAAAGTTTTTTTGTCATCTTCAGACTTAAATATCTCAGAAAGTATACCATTTACGACATTTATCACTGAATACTTTTTATTTTTAATGAATTGTTCTTCCGATTAATGCGTGCTTCATCATTGACCACCGAAACGGGTTTTTTTAAAATGGCCGATCTGTAGATACGCCAGGCTCCATACAAAAATGTCTTAACCCCTTTTTTCACATTTCTGCGGTACAAATAAACTTTCCCTCGCTATTTAACAATAAAACTTGATCGAAAATCTAAAAGGGATCGCCAGAATGCCCAAGAGGTTGTTAACAAGGTATTTTGCCTTAATTACAGTATTAAAACTGGATTGCCAGCGAACCAGATTTTTACTTCGTGAACTAAGTTTTTTTATGGCTTGTAATATTAATCTTTTAAGATCGGAGCGAATTTACCTAGGCTAAAAAGGGGAGGAAATTTGTTTATCGATGCCAAGGTTAGCAGAACGGGTTGCTTTATTTTGTTGTATTTGATTGTTTAGGGCGATTTAATTAGTAAAGTGAGATAAACCCGTAAAAAAACCCGTGTGGTGCCGGGTTAGAATAGCACCTCCCCCTTTCTTCCCGTGGGTGTCGTAAGAGTCGACTTTGGGAAAGGGTTAGTGTATTGTGGGCGATGGGCTAGCAACCTGCAATATCACGTTTAACTATATTTGGTTACCCTGAAATTGCTAAACGTGGCACTGGATTTTTGAATTCATGTGCTCTGCCTACCCCTCTCGGGAAAAAGGCGTGAGAATATGTATGTATGTATGTAATGAAATAAAAAAACCAAAGCAGAATAAAATGAACGTAGTAGCATGTTTAGTAACATGTTCCGGGCCAATCTGTGACCCATCATCTGGAGCAACGCGCCACGGCAGCGGATAGACACGCACTAAATCGATATAAAACCGTGTGAAAAGTTTATTTTACTATGATTCAGTCTCACGGTCTCACGGTTATTTTATGATATAATGAACATCACTAATAAACGTCATTGTGGCTATACGCATGTAGATTAAAATATAAAGTTAGACAGTACAGTCCATAAAAACTCCGCCGTCGTGAAATTAAAATTTCACCTCTAACCCGGCTAAAGTTCGGGTTGCCGTTTTATGATACTACAACTATAGCGGTAAATGGAAGTTCGCAGACCGAACGTAGGAATAATTAACGAATTACTCTAAAATTAGTGCTTGAGCCGGATGCATGTGGCTCTTTTAGAAAACTTTCTTAGTGTCGGTTGTAAACATGAGTCCATATTGACTCTCATAAAATTACATAGATACTCACGCCTGAGTTCTATAATGGGGTATGTTGAGCACACGAAACGTGACATGGAAAAAACGATGATAATATCTATTTCACGCTACCCAACCACTTCTAGCATAATTCGAGGTTCAAAAACTGAAGGAAGAGATAATACATATTATTATAGTGACAGGTTGCCAGCCTGTTTCTCAAATCATACCTGATCCTATTTCTATAGCCCCTTCTTACGACGTCCACGGAAGAAATGGAGAGGTGTTATTCTAACCATTTACCGCAATGGTGACAGTACAAAGGCGGACTTCTTTGAGGGATCTCTTACAACCAACCTTTGAGAGGGATAGAGGAAACTTATTTATTGAGACCGACAAACACAGGAGAAGAATGTATTTTTCCGCACCCAAAATTAGATCTCAATACTTTCTCAGAGCTGTCTACTCACCATACAGAATTTCGTTTAAATTTTTTTTGAAGTTCAGTGGATGAAAATTAGAAAGGTAGACAGACAAATATGCTTCCATTTCAGAATATTTCTTTCATTTTCAAGGGTTTAAATATTTACTTTTACTTAAAAATTGCAAGCCATTAAAAATCGAAACTAATATTTTTGTATGTATGTATGTATGTATGTAACTCTTTATTGTACAAAATAAACATGATAAATTAACAAGTACAGAACAAAACACAAGTACAAAGGCGAACATACCCCTTAAGGGATCTCTAATATTTTTGTGATGTGTAAATTTACTTAACTCCCAATCGGCTTCAGATAAAAGTTTCTCTCTTAGTCAAATAGTGAAAGTGACTTCGACGTACTCAAACCCCAAAAATTGTGGTATAATATTATTATTCTATTATTAATATCGAGTGTTCGCGTCTGGATGTCTAGACTAAGGGTATCAATGTGAAATGTCACTTACATCAGGTTCTTACCAAGTAATTGTATAATAGTAAGGAGAATAATGATTATTTACATTGCGACATTGAAAGGGAAAGGAATCAGAGGTTGTCGTTGCAGAGGTGCAATGTAATGAAAGCGACGTATTTTTTCTCTAACTATTTGGGGACTTGGACTTTTTTAATCTTTACCGATTTCTATGTTAGTCGGATTAATCGCAAACTATCATTGTTATCTCTTTTCTGTATTTTTAAACGTGAAATTAATTTAAGTGGCTGGGAAGCATGAAATGTCATGTCATGTCTATGTAACGTGTACTCTACCTACTCCATTCGTAAACATAGTAGTAATTATATTTCTTACTTTTCAATAAGTTTAGCGGGATAATAATAATATGCAAAGAATACTAATGACAAATATGACCATAAAAGAAAAGTTAATTGTCATTGACATTCTTACACAATCATCAGTTTATATATGTACCTATGATTTGTGCTAGATTAAAAAACATATTTATTTTATTTTTAAGACAAATAAAAGGTAACCTGCTAACAAATTAAATTATTTATCACGTCAGTAACAGATAAGTTCAGTTGAACCAATTGATTCTTGATTCACCGCAGAACGGTGTCACAATTAAACGTTATATTTATCTGGGGGCACGGCCGTGCCCCCACCAAGTCGAGCAATAAAGCGTCACGGCCGTACCATCCTTTTCTCGAAGCAATTCAGACCATTTTTGACCCCCTGTAACTTCGTTGTGAATAAATCTAGAAGATTGAAATTTTCAGTAACCATGCGAGCATTGTAAAGACACGTATATTTCAATTTTCATTCAATTTGAACCAGTATTTTAAGAATTATAACGGGTCAAATTTCTTAATTTTGTCACTCACTCACTGACTGACTGACTGACTGACTGACTCACCGATCATCAAAAGTCTAAGGCACTTCTAGCAGACCTAGAAGCTTCAAATTTGGAATATAAGTAGTGTTTGGTGTATGAATCAAGGAAAAACTAAAAAAACCGGCCAAGTGCGAGCCGGACTCGCGCACGAAGGGTTCCGTACCAAAAACTGCAAAAAATCAGAATTTTTGTATGGGAAAAAAGTGGAAATGTCTGCAAAATACAAAAAGAAATGAGATCCCATCAAAAACAATACTTGTCAAAAAAACCAAGTCTCGCAACTCATTTGTTCTGCGGTAAAAAGTTGTGAGATCCATGTAATACCAAGTCGGTATAACATGGTATAAATAAATATATCGAGACTTGGCCATCGCCTGAAAACACATGTAAATTCAATTATTTAGTGCGATGGCCAAGTCTCGATATATTTATTTAAACCATGTTATACCGACTTGGTATTGATTAACCGCAGAACGGTGTCACAATTAAACGTTATATTTATTTCCTTTGACGAGCAATGCAATGTCACGGTGCCGATCACTAAACCTAAATAAGTAATATGATAGATCAAGAATAAATTGCTAAGAATTTTAACATCTAAACCTGCAATCTTAACGAAGCAAAACGCCTGAACATAATGCGACGGCAATGCAGCCCTATGGTAATTACAACCATAGATGTGAAAGGAAAGATGCCTAACTAATTGCTGCGTCAGTTAAAAATCTAATTGACGGACTAGTTATTGCAACTGGCCTAAAATTTTAAAGTGACGTCATTATTAAGAATATTTTGTGTTTAGAAAATTACACTCTCTAGCTAAACTCGTCCGTGAGTTCAACGTAAAGCTATCGAATTGTGAAGTTTTCCCGGAATTTTAGTGTAAAAAAAAAACTATGATAATCTGAAAATATTGCCCAGTCTTTGGTACTCCGCCTCTTAGTCAACCGGGTAGCATCGCAATGTCGAACGATTGCAGGTGCGTACGCGCCGACTAACGGGACTTGCGTACGGGACGTAAGGTAGGTAAAACACAGGGCGCAATGACCTGAAAAGCGACGAAACATTTAGTTTCCACAAGGTCAATATTGAAAATTTTATGGAAAAAAATTACAGGGGTTTTAAGACGCGTATACTCGACCACTGGTTAAAATATTTACGGTCAATTCCCGGCCACCCTGTATACTCCTGTATGTTGGTGTCAAATCCTGGTGTTCACGCAAAACGTTACATGTAATTGTGCGCCATTCCTATTGGTATTAATTTGGAACGGGCTTTGCTTGAAATCAGTTCATTCGGTCATTCATGTATCTGTAATAGGTCAATCAACCATTCACTTCATTCAGCCCTTGCTATCTCGACCGCGGTCTGGGACGGACGTGTGTTAAGCTAATATTCATTTAATGTGTGTGTGAGTCTAAATAAACCTCAAAAGTTCAAAATCAAAAGTTTATTCATTTATATCATCAAGAACTCCACATCACCATCATCATCACCATACCAGGCAGGTATTATCATCCAGATCAAGAAAACACACGCGGCACTTAGTCACGTGACGCATGTGTTGGCACTGTGCAGGACGCATATTAACAACACCTGGGTTAGTATGTACATACATTTTTCATTCTAATGCCATCCTGCTGCCTCAAGCGTGCCTTAGTCTACATATTTCCTGGTCGTCTCTTGAGAGATCCTTTGGAAGGAACGGTGAAGAGTAATTGGATCCTAACTAAAGGTCATTAAAATGGCGCACATACCTTAAAGCATTCATTTACGCCCATAGTCTTTTCCACAGCTAATGATAATGACATTCCACGACGCCATGTCATAAATCTGACCACACAATATCCTGCGAAAACGGAAGTATTCCTTGCCAACTAACATTTTGTTTACCAAGACTCCGACAAGGCTAATGGCTGCCGTTATGTGTGTTTGTATGTTTCACGTGAATTGTTGATAAGCTGATAAATTAGGCGGTGTTTTTGTTGTGCGACATAAAAGATGTAATGGGGCGTTGGTTGAGCCTGAGACATGTTATTGTGTATTGGAAGGATAATGTCTTAGTGTGTTGAGATTACATTAATAAGAATCATGCTCCGTGAAGCCAGAATTGGTTTGCGCTGGGATGTCATCTTTTTTTGATAAACTCCTTTTTTATAACTTATTCAACTAACTATGAGAATAATACTAATTCAATCGGCACGAAACTACTTTATGAATTTTGTTACAATGTTACGAAATCATGTCAGGAAAATTGTACAATTTTGTCGACTAAAACAAATTACATTTTTGTTTATTTATCTGCATCTTCGTACGTTTTTGAGTACTTAATTGACTGATCTATGGACAGTCAAACCAATTAATTCCTGACCCAAGCTGGACATTGACGCAATAATTGTCCTTTTATTACGTTTATTGTGACAAAGAAACAAAGGCGAAATTATTCCGAAAAGGATCTCTTGCAGCCAACCTTAAAAAAATGTCAGGATATCAGGTGTATGGCACTCTATTGTTCCTGTCTATTTTTCAGGGAATAAGGCATCACGGATAATGTTCTTATATCAAAATAGACACATAAAAGCCCGTTTTACACGTACAAAACTAAGTGTATCTTTATTTAAAATCACTTGAAAGTTCTATGAAGCCTGCCGGGCTGCATGCAACAGCTGAAACACCCTCGAGCGTTGTAATCTCCCCACTTTCCCCCCATTCTGGTAAATATTGGGAAATCAGTACGCCCTAGTAACTGGACACATTTATTTTAAATCTTAAAAAGTCTCTGTGTAGTGTCGGGTTTAGAATAACACCTCTCATTTTCTTCCGTGGATGTCGTGAGAGGCGACTAACGAATTAGGTTAAAATATATTTAAGATGTCAGGCTGAGAAAACTGGCGTAATTTTATGTATGTATGTATGTATGCACTATTAAGCAAAGAATCTTCATCATGCCCGTTTCTCGTTATACATTAATATATTATCGTTCCTTTCGCTAATTGTGCATTTATTTAAGCATTTTAACAGTTTCATGTATATAACTATATAATATAATGTTTCTATTTCTACTAATCGGTGCAGATTTTCGATGTCGTTTTCGACTAATTGTTAGAGTTCTTGTTTCTCTAATAGGTAAGTTTAGTTATAGTATCAGAATATTCTTCAATCGTCATAAAAAAGTGTTCAGATGAATGAGACGCTTAAATACTCGTAATTGCCCATTAGTAATCATCTAGTAAGGATTGACATTAAAACATTCTGCTATTTGACATTTTGCTGACTGAAAAGGCGACATTAATGTCCCTTAAACAAACAGTGTTCCCAAATTAACAAATTACTTACTACGAGGTTTTCAATCTTGGCCACTCCTGCAACTTAAGTGCTGGACCTTGTTTGTTTCTAAAATTGAATTTATCTCAAACCATAGAGTGGCTACAAAAGTAAGTCGAATGGCAATGACCCTAGACCATAATAACAATGTCATAAAGATTGATGTTCAAGTATCATCGAAGTGTCATATTCTAGTTATAAAATCAAAAAGTCAGTAACGTTGTGTGCTGTTTCATATCTGTCTACTGTTCCTCTTTTTACCGACATAGGCGTGTTTTCACAATACAAAAGAATTGCTGGAAGTGCAGCACATCGGATTTAATTATTTTTACTAGGTACCCATTGTTTCGGCACACATACTGTACGGGTACTCGGTTATTTTATAAAACTTTGTTAGGTGTATATATTTACGTACTGTATGAGCACTTTGGTACCGTTTCATTACATTTTATTTACTCGAAGGCAATTAAATGATAAAAAAAAAACAAAGGAATACAGCCGAATTGAGAACCGCCTTTTCTGAAGTCGGTTAAAAATTAATGAATTAATGAGGCAATATAAAAATGAAAGTTTATTTGTCAGTCTGTTTGTTCGTTACTTCTTACGCTCAACCGAACCGTTGGGACTATGTACATTTGGCTTTTTATTGCGAAAAATGCACACTTCCCGTTGGAAAACAATTGAATTTTACGCAGACAAAGTCGCGGGTGACGGCTTGTTTATAACAAGCAGCGAAATGAAGTAAAACGAATACACTCAAGTCTTTATATCGAGATTAGCTTGACATATTTCAGATCAATTTATAACCCATCACCAGGAGCGACGTCGTACGGTAGATACGGTTAGATGTACGCGATGCGGTATCCCTCTTTTGATTTTGTCTTTTTCTGCCGAAATCGGTATATGTCCTAAAAGGAATGTGCTTAAAAGAGGATGTGTCTTACCTATTCCAGTTTACATAAAGCCCGTGATCCAACTAGTTGTATCTTTAAGCTACGTAAATGTATTCATGTCATCGGCTAAACGCGAACGTGTAAGCATATACAGGCTGATTGTCGCGGCACTAATATTCATAAGTGGTTTCGAAGCTTGTGACGCAAGATGATGAATGTACGGAGGAATGTAACTTTGAAGGCTAATCGGGTAACATTGTAGGACTCGGTTTATATTAGTTTAGTTTTAGAGCAGTTGTAGAAGAGTTGTCATTTCATGTCTATTTCACAATACGAGAAATTTTGCGCTTGATGTTTTCAGATTTACGGATTTCGATTCGTATGATTTAGAAAAGTGTTACAAGGTTGTCATGCAAATTCCTACTTTTTGGCATGCAGATTTTTTATCGCCTAATCTATTGAAAAAAAATACCCCAAAATACCTACTTAACACAAAATTTCCCTATTTTTATCCGTATTTAGTCCTGGACGATATATTATAATACACCAGGCACGATATTTGCAAGCATCCAGAATGTTCTTACTATTTGAAATTATGTTGATGTGATTTATTACATTATATTCCAGATATTATTCATTAACATTAAACCAATAAAATTATCCATTGTCTCAGCGGCATTGGCTGCGACTAACATTGTGACTAATTTTGTGATAGTAGTTTTATCCTTTATTGAATTTAGTGAAGTGAAATTAAAGTAACATTACACGGACAAAACTCAAGCGGTACTAAACGCAACACATTACAAACTTTTCAACAAAAGCTGAATAAATACGAATTAAACCACAGAAATAGAAAGAAAATTGACCAAACTGGGTAAACTTTGTCACTAATGGTAAAAAATATTGGTTTTCGATCAAACAAGCGTATAATTTAAGTGGATGTATTTTTGTCCAAGAAATATTAATGACTGTCCAAACAAACAATGCTTTTATGAGACCAAAGTAATATCGTGTAGGATTGTAAATGTAAGTTTTGGCTCTACTCATTGATACTTTTAATTTTTAGCAAATTGAACCAATCTGTCACCATTATACTCTTTACTGCAGTCTCTTTTAGTACCTTTGAATTTTTCAAATGAAAAAAAGCAGAGCACACCAAACGTTACATAGAAAAAATCATAGCTAGCCACGTTTCGTAGCAACTTTTATCACAATTTTCGATTTATAATAAGGTACAACAGTGACAGGTTGCTAGCCTGTCGCCAAACTACCTGATCTTATATTTTTAGTTGACTGTTCCGATATTTATAGAAGAAAAGGAGGAGTTATATTCGCAACCCGACACCACACGGAAGATAAACAAATACATGTTATATTAAAAATTCTTATGTACTTTTCAACGTTAGCAAGTAAAGTAACAAGTGTTTACGAGATTTTAAATGCAATGGAAAGCTAATTATGATTGTTTTTCGTATTCCATATTTGTATATATTAGTCCGACAAAAATATCTTCCGCGCTGAAGATAAATTATTAAAAAACCCGGTTTGTAGCAATATTTCCATGACGCGTAACGTCTGTATCAGCAAGCGACACGAATCATGAATTTTTCATGAATTTTAGAAAGTGCAGGTATTTAATTGGTACATAATAAAATTCCCTGTCTGGTTTCGGGACAGAATAACGCCACTCCATTTCTTCCGTGGATTTCAAAAGGCGACTAAGGAAAATAGGTTTAGGTGTGTTTTAGGCTACAGGCTAGCAACCTGTCACTATTCTACCTCTTCCATCTTTGCAAACCTAAACTACGCTAGAAGATGCTGCGAAGCGTGATATAGTCATAATCATGGTTTTGTCAATGTCACGTACCGTTGTGCTCTGCCTACCCCATTTGTGAACACAGGCGTGATTGTATGTATGAATGACTGTATGTAAGTAGTATTTTTCATTATACGCTCACTTTTAGTTTACTGTTGCTTATTGAACCCGAGTGAAGATATAAGAATATCTCGAAAGCTTCTGAAATTTCTCTTGGGATTCCCTAAAATACTTTATAATGGTACCCTTTTAACTCTGTATCAAGTTTAATAAGTAACGAGAGTACGGTTAAAAATTTACTTTTATTTTAAAATTTTTGTAAATGGGTCAACGCGATGTTTCAAGATCTGAACGGACTTTTCTTCATACACTAGTACCTAAAGCGTCGAGCATTTGAACAATTACCTTAGTTACATAAATACATTCATTATCACGCCCGTATTCCCAAATGGGGTAAGCAGACCATACAAAACGCTATGTATGTGTATCTATGTATATATTACTAGCTTTCCGCCCGCGACTTCGTTCGCGTAAATTTCGGATTTTGGGGTCGTAGGTTTCTGAGCCTATTCATTACAAACAAACAAAGTTTTCCTCTTCTTCATAATATATCGTAGATGTAGATAAATCTAAACCCAAATACTTCACGGAATCCTCTATTTTCAAAATAAAATTTAGCCTATGTTACTCGTGGATAATGTGGCTTTCGAATGGTGCAAGAATTTTTAAAAACGGTCCAGTAGTTACTGAGCCTATTCATTACAACCAAACAAACAAACAAACATACAAACAAACAAACAAACAAACAAAGTTTTCCTCTTTATAATATAGTGTAGATGTGGACAAAATCAAGACCATCTCTAGTAGGTATATTTTTAGGTTTTAAGTGAAGAGTTACAATAGTGTCAAGTGATAGCCTGTCGCCTAAAACATACCTTCTTACCTCTTACGACAACCACGAATAAGTGGAGTGGCGTTATTCTAAATCCGGCACAAGGTGAACCTTACTTATACTTAAAAAAAAAAGATATAGCTATTTTTTTTAAAATGTCCTCCAAATAAAAAAAAAACAAATGTAAAAGTTCAACGCTCAATCACAATATTGTCATAATAAAACATGCAAGCGCGTCAAAACATCTGGGTCAAGTCAACCTTCAACTTCGCACACAGAAACAAAAATACTGCCTATCATTGAAATTCACGTTTCGTTCTTCGTTTGTTTACCCATAATTTTTCCATAAAACTGTCGCCAAAATAAATTAATTTAATAACAAAACACGCGCGTTAATATTTCCGGAACATTTCCGCTTTCTGATTCCGCATTTTGAAATGTGTCGCGGGAAATGCGGAGACTCGCAAATAATTTGCGTTCAAGTACCAGTTCCGCTAATGCATTGAGCCGACTGCCACCGACAGTATTACATGCTTGTAAAAAGAAGCCGCTTATAGACAGATATACACATACATTCGATTACGCATGTGTTTCCAAGTAGTTCCCGTGTGGTGCCGGGTTAGAATAGCACCTCCCCCTTTCTTCCCGTGGGTGTCGTAAGAGTCGACTCTGGGAAAGGGTTAGTGTATTGTGGGCGATGGGCTAGCAACGTGTTACCGCAATATCACGTTTAACCATCTGGTTACCCTGAATTTGCTAAACGTGGCACTGGATTTTTGAATTCATGTGCTCTGCCTAGCCCTCATGGGAATACAGGCGTGAGAATATGTATGTATGTATGTTCCAAGTAGGGTTGGCATAACACGTGAAACAAGATACAGACAAAACCTTGACTATTTCACGCATTGTAGCCACTTCTAGTGTAATTCTAGGTTACATAAAAATAATGACATTAAAATAGTGACAGGTTGCTAGCCTGTTGGCTGAAGCATACCTAAACCTGTTTATTTCGTCGCCTCCTACGATAACCACGGAAGAAGTGGAGAGATGTTATTTTATCTCGATACCACGCACAGTTGGTTGATGTAAGTTTACTATGACTTGCTCTTACATACTAAATGGTTTTAAATCGTTTTTGTTTTATTAACAAAGCTGTATAGTGCATAATCTAATAGTTCAAAATTAAATTGGTCAAATTTCACCACGAGGGGATAAAAAAAACATCTTTAAGTATCTCTAGCTTTTCAACAAGATCAAAAAATTTACACATACATACATGACATACATATTCTCACGCCTATATTCCCAAGAAGGGTAGGCAGAGCAAGTGAATACCAAAAAACCAGTGTTAGGTTCAGCAATTTTAGAGTAACCAGATAGTTTAACATGATATTGCAGTGACAGCTTGCTAACCCATCGCCCACAATACACTAACCCTTTCCCAGAGTCGACCTCTTACGACACCCACGGGAAGAAAGGGGGAGGTGCTATTCAAATCCAGCACCACACGGATAAAAAAGTTTTCATTTATAAAATTGGCTTTTATAATAATTATGATACGAAAAGTATATTATAAGTATTATCTTTCAAAACTACGCAACTAACATACTGCCACTGGAACACACTGTCCCTTCCTATTTGCATTTAATGCTATGTTCGATGTAATTACATTCAATAGATGTTTAACTGCATCGTAACTGAAATACGTTCAAAATGCGGATTGCAGGCACGCGCACCAAAAGCATTCCTGCTTTTGACAGCAAACCGCTATTGGTGGAATCGGCCTCGGCATAGCACTAATTCCACGTCAATACCTATTAATGTATTAAAGTGGGACTCAAACCAAAAGCAGCGATTTTGCAATTTACCTACTATCAACTGACAGCCAATTTTATGAAATTTTAACGTGGTTACTTGCGCATGTGTGACGCCAACCTGCAATCATTTCATCAAACATGCTTTGTAGTTCTAATGGACTATGATATCTTTCCGCAATACATTTTGTAGTTCTCGTAATTAACTATTTTACTGGTATGAAGTTTGTTATTTTTTATTCTGCTAATATTATTTTTAAATAGCATACACAGTCATAATTATCACGACGGCATTCCCAAACGATTCATACACCAAAACATGACTATTTCACATTTCCTAAATAAAATAGGCATAGGTAACTGTGACAAGTCACCTGAAACATACCTTAAAGTAATAATTATCTTTAGTTGTTTCTTAAAATATCCTCAAAAAAATAGGGAGGTGTAATTTTAAATCCGACACCATAGTGGTAAATGAAGTACATATATTTTTGTCTAATAAACGCCATTCGGGTTATTAAAATTTACCGACAAAACAATACGCAAAACAATGTAAGCACCGATATTTTTATAGTACTTGACTCTTAGAGAACATTTTAGTGAAAAACAGTAAAGAGCGTAAGATAGTTTTTTGGTCAAGATTAAAATAAATCTGTGCCTCCTGTGAAAAGTGATACAAGTCTAAAATCGTCATTTTACAGGAGAGCAAAAACAAGATTTAAAAAAATCTAGTTCGTGCACCGAGGGGTCTATTATATACTAAAGTACTTTGATTTAGATAAAAATTTGTTCCATAAACGTGTTTTTACGGTTTTTCTGTAAACATTATACGTTCGGAGAAAATCGCGGAAAACCTTCGACTTGTACCTATTGAAATGTCTAATGCCATAAAATATTATGTGTCAGATGATACAAGTTCAGTTATATCCTGATGTACACCTGTAGTGCTCAAAATATCTCTTGGTGTAAACTGATATACATGAACTTGCAAAATGCTGTAACTCAGCATTAAATATTCCCAGCTCAATGTTGCTTGAACTAAAGTAAAACTTAAAACCCTGACAAATCTATTTTGAGACTTTGTACATCGTTCCAAGTAAAATTTACCTGACTTGTATCAGTTTGCAAAAAAATAGCCCAATGAAAATAAGTGCAAAAAGATACAAATCAAGTTGTACCCCTCGCTAACATTCATATTTACGGTGTAAATAAATACAAGTTTCTAGGAAATTAATCAATGTTTATGAAAGTCCTCTAAAATTGATAATTAACTCACATATTATGCAGATATTCATCATAATCCTTAACACAGGTAAGTAAAGATCTTATACTCATAATTTTTCGATAAAATAGAAAAAGAAACAAGCTGGCTTCATCCCTAAAAAAATTTCAAGTTTCACAATACTTGGACTAAAATTTAAGTAGATTACCTTCCAACTTTCTCTCTGAGGACTTACGTCTCCTGACATAACATCTGCCTGGAGAGAGATCTCACTATTAGAGTCTTCACTACATCGGTAACTCTCGACATTGGACACTAAACGCAACCTTCTCTGACCGAGATAATAACAACGACGTAGTTTCAACAGCAAGCCAGACTACGGCACTGTACACTACTAGCATGTTGCTAAATTCCATGCCTGGTGTCTATAGTGTTTAATCTACTACACGGCCCTCACGTAGCTCTAGGTAGGCACTCCGCCAATCACATCGGATCCGAGCAACTCGCTCTTCGAAAATCACGGCGAATCATCAACGCTAGCTAACGCGGCTCAAGTTTTACAACTGGCTCTTACAATCTTCCACGGTACTGCGATGTCTCATCGACCTTCAGTCTAAGAAGCGGGCTGATGTAGCGTCCCAGTGCCACATTCATCGAATAGCCGAATTAAACGAAGTTTTGAGGATTGACTACATAAATACAACTTCTATCTTTATCTCGGTGGTTTTCGGTCTCCAGGCATAACATCTGCCTGGAAAATATCTCTATTAGAGTCTTTCAAGTTCATGATCCAATTTATTACTTATTTATAGTTATTTAAGAAAATAGTTATACCACTTTCCGGTTAGAAACTTCACTTTGTTTGGTTTGGGAACTGTTTGCGTTGTGTCTCATCGCTGCCAATGTGGTGTGCAAGTTAACACTTTCGGTCACTACGGCTTATCCTGCCGGAAAAGTGCAGGGCACATCCCACGTAACGCTAGTGAATGACATCATCCGCTGGGTCCTCGTGAATGTCAGCGTGCCGGTGGTCCTTGAACAAACTGGTTTGGCACGTGAAGTTAGAAAGATGCCCGACGGCATGACGCTTATGCCGTGGAAGCTGGGCCAGCCCCTGGTGTGGGATGTAACCTGCGTGGGTATCCTGGCCTCATCCCGCAGGGGTGACTTGTTTTTCGCCCAGAAGATTGGCATTATCATTCAATGTAGCAATGCTGCCAGTTTTCTTGATACCCTGCCGATTGGCAGCGATTTGGAATAACTTTATCGTAGTAAATGATCTAAATTTTTTGTGTTGTTACAATAAAACTTTTCTTATTTAAACAAAAAATCAAATTACAATAGTAGTTTGTAATAAGGAGTAGATAATGAAGTAGTATAAGTAGCCTACCTAAGAGTAGTAGCGTAAATAATGGCATAGTTGATAGTATTTGTCTAATAAGATAGTAATTGGCTTTTTTTGGTAGCTAATTAAGTTAAAAAGCTTAGATAGACAGATAATCAAACCAATCATAGCACAGACACAGTATTTGAAACGATAGATGACACCTATGATCAAATAAGTAGATACATACTTTAAGTAAAATGCAAAATACAGAAAGAAAGAGCTACAGTGGCTGTGAATACACGTTTACTAAACAGTATTTCGTGTCAAGTATTCAATTTCAATACTTAAGCGAAAAATTTAAATATATGAAATTTCGTGCAAAATTATACAACTCTCAACTTACACGTCGATCTACAGTGAATTTGGACGTGACCACACCTTGTCATAGCCGCAGCGACACTGAAGCCATGAGCCGAGCCGATCCCACGCATCCCTGATCCCGAATCACCTCGCCCCGCGCACTCCCACCACATTCTTTATGCTCGCACTTGTATTACTTTACACAACTGTGTAATAGCGTAAATATTTTACGGGAACAGTTTGACTTTTAGATATGATTCAATTTGTATTCTTTAACATTTCAAAAATAATTTGTGCTAAATGATTCATGACGAGATGTATCACTAATCACAAAATATATAAATCAAATTGGTCTTAATTGGTCTTAGATTGGTGGGTACATGTTGAGTTATATCCTGTTTTTTTTTAGAAAAGTTGGTCCAAAGTGATATAACTGTAGATGTATCAATATTACCGAAAAAAATACGGAAAAATAAATAGTGAAAATAAATTTAACTGCACTTATACCTTAAAACACAAAAATAGCCTGAAAAATGATTATAAAAAGTGGGTATGACTTGATATGTATCTATATGCACGATTTTTTTGCAGAAATGCTGCTACTTGTATCACTTTTCACAAAATTATCTCCGAAACTATAGCACCTAGAAGTACGTGAGTTAGACCAAAAAATTCGTAATTTTTTTCTGATCATTTCTAAACTATAAAACACAAAAGGGTACAAGTCGAGTTGTATCACTTTTCACAGGAGGCACAGAAATGCAACATCTTGTTACACATAATTTTATTTTTATTTTTTGTTTGGTAAACGAAAGTAAGAAAGCAAATGAAAAGTTTCTTATTTTGCCATGTAAGGTTAATTATTGTGATGTGATGTACCATCTCTTGCAATGGCGGCAAGCAATTTATCAATGCACTAATTATACGAGTATTATAAGTTTTTTACATAAATAAGAGACAAGATGTTTGGGTTCACGATACTCTTACAATAATGGCTTTCAGGCAAACAAGTGCCCAAGTTCAAACCTCAATCACATTTAAAAAGACGAAATAATCTCTTTTACGTTGAGCCAAATTACTTCCTCCGGGACCGCTGGCAAGTGAAAAAGGACAGGAGAATCCTCTGTTCAAATTGCGGACAATATTTCACCTGGCGGTACCATCTGGCCACACCAAATGAAACACATTTAGAGTCTCAGAGCGATATTAAAAAGCCAGAGTGCTTGTGTGATGGCAACACCGACAGGACCGCATTTAAATCAAGATCATCATCATCATCATAGACTAAGTCTCATTGCTGGCCACAAGTCTCCGCTGTGTATGTATGGGCTTGGGATATACCTACACACAATATTTAATTGCTGTCTAACCAAAACATACAATGTTTAATTTTAATATTTTTACACAGAAGCTCCATACCCGAACAAAAGTCATATTAAGGCATTAAAATTTGCTGTCTCTTTCTACCTTTATCTTCTTGCACACGAGATTGAAACTTACTGGGTAACCCGAGCGTTCATATTCCATTGGACGCCGTTGACTCAAATCCAGTTTTGCCTGAGTTACTGGTCGATGTAAATTTAATATTAATGATCTTCTCTTTAACAAATATCAGGTTTTTATGCTGATTATAAGAACGTTGTGAAGTCATTTCGCGTGTTTTGCAGACATTAAACGACGTGCACGACGCGTGGCAAATGCCAGCCTACTGATATAGACCTTTCCGAAGGTTCAGCCGCCGGAGCGTACCCAACCTGTGGAGTGAACCCCTAAGCAAAAGTACAGAATTTCGAAATTTGTTTTCCTTCAACAAATAACTCGTGGTAAACTTCGAACACAAATTTCGAAAAACTCAAGAGTCCCTATAGAGTGCCGTGTGGTGTCGGGAATCGGGATAGAACCTCTCCATTTCTTCCGTGGATATCGTAAAAGGCGACTAAGGAAATAGGTTTAGGTATGATATAGGCGGCAGACTAGCAACCTGTCACTATTCTACCTCTTCCATCTTTGTAGTCCTAAAACCATGCTAGAAGTGGCTGCAAGGCGTGATATAGTCATAATCATGTTTTTGTCTATATCACGTTTTGTGTGCTCTGCCTACCTTATTTAGGAACACAGGCGTGATTGTATGTATGCAAGAGTTCCGTGCCGAGATTTGAACCCAGGACACTGAGCCACTATGGCTTCCATTCGAGTTAAAATAGATGCCACTAACTCTTCTCGACCTATTGTTGGCGAAACCTCGTTGTTCGAGATATTAATGTCGTACGTTTTAACTGAGCAATTTTTCTCCGGCATAACTTGTTGAATGAATTCCGTGGGGACTACAGTTTTCAAATAAACGTTGCTCTGAGTTTCGTTAGTGGTTTTGACGTTTGTTTGGTTAGTTTTTAGAGACGGTGGACCTTTAAAAGTAGGAGAGTTATAACTATTAAGAAGTGTTCAAATTGAAATACTGCTTATTAGTTGTAGTAACAATTCCCAAGATGAACATTGAAGTCATTTAATCGTATATGACGCATAAAGGAAAATTAAGGTATGTTTTAAGCGTCACAGGCTAAGCAACTTGTTACTAATAGGTACTATAGCTCTTTCATCTAACTTAAAACCTCATAAAATGATTACTTACGGGGGCGTCCAATATAACAAACGTATTTTTTCTGGTGTTTTTGGTTGGATATAAATAAAGGTAATAGGTAGACATGCGCAGAGAGCGGTTGCGCGCAGTGCGTGTTTGGCATCAGCAGCCGCCGCTGCTCCTAGATGTAGGGCTACGAATTAGCCCGAATCATGTCGAGCTAAACTCGATTTATAACGTGAGTTATCCGTATTTTATAAGATGAGTGAGTCTCACGGTAGTTAAAATATGTTTAAATTAAAATAAAATAGGTATTAAAGGGGGGCTTCCACACAATAAACGTAATATTTTGCAGTTGGATCCAAATCGCGCTTAGCAGGTTTTTTACTGAAAAAAAAGTATATCCAAATACGTTTTAGTGGGGACGCAATCACGAAATATCCGACCAAAAAAAACGGCAACAATCAGTGCAATGCAATAAACATCCATTGAAAACACTCGAAAATAAAATTTAAAACTTTCATTACATTTCGGAGCACAATATGCGTGATTCAATATTCGAGGCGAGTCCATATCGCGTATGTTGGAACAAAAAGGCGACATCTGAATGAACAAACGATTGATTTTGAGTCTTAACTGATTAACATAAAGTTGAAGTTTATACAAGGATAAAACATATCGATGGCCCCACCGAATAAACGTGCAAGTGAAAAATGACAACTTTCCAGGAAAAAATAAAAACGTTCAGAACGTTGTTACGTGAAATGCATAGAAGTTAGGTTACTACAATGTTTAGAAAAAAGATAGACAAATTAATAATCTTTACTGTTATATTTTTTTAATAAAATAATATTTCTTACTTTTCTAGAAAAATGAGAAAACACAACTTATTTTTTTATTCTGGTGTAAATACAGATTATTGATTAGTGCATCAACCACACGCACGTTTATTCGAGTGAAGTTGTTAATCTGCCGTTGGTGCATCATGAGGTTACCTTACTTACTGCGTGTAAATAAATGTTTCAAGTTGATCGGCAATAAGCTCTTGCACGCTTTTTGTTGTTAAAATATATACATTGTAGCGGTAGTATTGAACTAAAACATTATTATTCGATGATTTTATTATGGAACTATTACATGCAAACCTTGTTTAGCATAACACATTATTAAAATACAATGTGTTTAAAAGAAAACTTTTGGCTGTACGTTTTGATTATAGCAAGGTAATCTTAGTTTATTAAGCGGATTTTAATAAAACAATTATGTACTGCTACTTTTGAAGTAAACATTCACTTGATTTGTATAATAACTAGCTGTGCCCGCGACTCCGTCCGCGTGGAATTTTTACCTGGGACAACAGTTTCATTTCTTTAGCAGGAGGGGATAATATCAACTAATAAATACTTCAAACTTATATCTAAAACTAGCCAAGTGCGAGTCGGGCTCGCGCACGAAGAGTTCCATACCAAAAACAGAAAAAAATCACGTATTTTCTATAGGAGCCTATTATCTATCTTAACTATTTTTGTTTTTAATAGTTAAGTAGTTTTTACTCAGCACGACAAGCCTTAGGATTGTACTGGCGATGAATGGAACAAAAACTCAACTCATGACCAATATAGGTCAGTTAACTAAAGCTGCCACGTTCACAGTACTAACATTTGTGCAATTTCGCTATACTGTAACTTTAAAATTAATAATTTTGATCAAATCGGGCTGACTTTTCATGATACGTATGCTGTCTAATGTCACGCCGCGTGCTAATTCACAGATACTACACAAATGCAATGCGTACATCTGTTTTACGTGCCAGCTTTAGTTAACCGACCAGTAGCTCAAAACATAGAATTCTGGTGAACGGGGAGGCAATGCCATTATGTCGACAAGTATATTTTCTTGGACCAGGTAGTCTCTTTCAGTAATAGACAAGGTAAATAAATCGAAAGACGTGTCGAAAACGCCTGAAAGAGCTATCGGTTCATGAAAGATTTCATGAAAGGAAATCTTCCTCTAGCACTCAAGCAAAAACTCGTTGACATGTGTATTCTCCCTGTACTAACCTATGGTGCGCAGATATGGTCCCTCACCGAAAATTAAAGTCCAAACTTAAGGTTTGCTAAAGAGCGATGGAGCGCGCAGCCTACAGGGTGTAAATAGGATAGACAGAATCCGGAACACTACGCTGCGCTCAAGGACACGCATCGTTGACATTGGAGAAATGATTGCCAGGCAAAAGTAAGACTGGGCGAGATACGTTTGCCGCATGCACCCACAGAGGTGGGTGCACACAGTCACTTAATGGGTGCCGGAGAACGGCCAGAGACATCGAGGCAGGCCGAGAAGAAGATGGCGGGACGACATGGACTCGTATGCAGAGGACTGGCCAGATATCACGCAAGACCAGAGAAGACTCAGATAAATCAACCAGCTAACAAAAAAATAGTAGTTACGGTTGTTGAAATACAGCCAGGTGACAGACGGACAGACAGACAGACCAGACAGACATCGAAGTCTCAGTAATAGGGTTCCGGTTTCACCCTTTGGGTACGAAACCCTAGAAATCACGTGTACCAACTCTATTTTAAATCTTTATAAAAAAATAAGGAATAATATTTAATGAAAATTTCAATTGCCTAGCTCTTATACGGTTCTTGAGATACAATGAGAGCCTGGTGACAGACGGACATAAAAACAGCAAAGCCTCAGTAATTAATAGGGTCCCGTTTTCACCTTTTGGGTACAGAAAACCCTAAGAACGGATCACCGTTCTAGCTAGACAGTTGAAAATTTTCACAGATGATGTGTTTTGTTGGCGCTAGTTATGGCGCTCTGTGTTGTTAAACAAAATAATACTAAAAATGAAATAAAATAGGAATTTTAGTGGCTCTCGTACAACAATCGTGATTTTAGGGTCTATAAAAATAATTATAACTGGTAGACACTTGAAATTATCACAGAATATTTACTTGAATATTTACTTAAAAGTAAATAGTTAAATTAAAATAAAATAGGTATTTAAGGGGGCTCTCACATAAAAACCAGATTTTTTGCAGTTTTTGGTTCGGAACCCTTCAAGCGCGAATCCGGCTCGCATTTGACCGGTTTTTTTGTAGACTTTTTTGGCACGGACAAACTAAAAATAGAAAATCTTTATAGTACATACTTTTTGTCTATAGTCAACTTATGTGAGGATAGGAGTTAGAAAGCACATTTTCGTCCGACTTGTTTCAAGTTTACCATCACTGCTCGGCTCCTATGTGTCTTAACGTTGTGTTATATAGCCTATAACCTGCCCAGGAATATTATGTAGATTAAAATCGTGCAAAGTTTGGTTAAAATCCTTCGATTAGTTTTTGACCCATGCGTGCACATACAGACAGACAGACAAAAAATTTATTGATTGCATTTTGCCATTAGTACCGATCACCAATCATCCTTCAATATGAATCCTGAATATATATTCAACTAGCTTTCCGCCCGCGGCTCCGCCCGCGTGGAACTCGGTTATATTGCGGTATAAAGCACAACTATAAGAAAACTTCTCGTTTCAAACGACACACGGCGCCATCGATCTATCATCTATCGATCGGTTATCGATTGATATCGATCTATCATCGATCGATATCGATCTATCAAGCAAACTATATTTATGTTTTCCCTCGGGAACATCATTTTTTTCCGGGATAAAAAGTAGCCTATGTCACTCTCCGTGCCCTAAACTATCTCCACATAAAAAATCACGTCAATCCATCGCTCCGTTTAGCCGTGAAAGACGGACAAACAAACAAACAAACAAACAAACAAACAAACACACTTTCACATTTATATATTGGTACGGATGTACAAAATTTACCTTTCTACAGTTTTATTATGAACTTAAAGGTGTAAGATTTAAACAAACACACACATATTAACGTCCGTATTCCCAAGAGGGGTAGACAGAGCACATAAGTTCAAAAATTCAGTGCCACGTTTAACGATTTCAGGGTAATCAGATGGTAGAACGTGATATTGTAGTGACAGGTTGCTAGCCCATCGCCTACAATACACTAACCCTTTCCCAGAGTCGCCTCTTACGATATCCACGGGAAAAAGAGGGAGGTCCTATTCTAACCCGGCACCACACGAGGAATAAGATTTAAAGTAACGTAAAGTCTTTTTTGGCGATTTATTGCAAATAGAAAGAAGATTGTTAACAAAATAAAATAACTGAGTTTGGATTCCGTGTTTGAATGTGATATATTTACCATGAGCTATTCTGTGTAGGAAAACATCGTGAGGAAACCTACACACAGCGACAAAGTAATTCAACGTTGTGTGTGAAGCTCTCAATCCGCACTGGGCCCGCGTGGGAACTATATCCCAAGCCCTCTTATACTGAGAGGAGGCCTTTGCCCTGCAGTGGGACGTATATAGGCTGATGACGATGATGATGATGATGGGTTCCGTGTTGGGGTATAAAAGGAGAGGTATAGGACAAGTTTTCAGCCTGCCTCAAATACCTACTCAAAATTTCCTACCAGCTCTCGGGCGCTTGCGTCGGGCCCCGCTCCCTTCACTCCTCACCTAAGTGCCCGTTGCTGTCTTTATAACACTTGTAGACATGTTCTAAGCACCTAAAACTAATATTTATCATCCTTTTAAAACCATCGAATATCCGCATTTCACTTAACACTAAAATTGTTTTAGGTAAAAATAATTGTATGCGTTACTTACATAAAACCAATACTACTATAATAAGGGCATGAGTCTATTAACACAATTACTGTCCCAAGTTTATAAGGTATGGAGCTATACGAAATATAAGTTTAATCGTGCCACACACGAATAAACGTGCATCAACACAATACACAAAAACGAAGCGGTTATAATAGTCAGTTTAGTACAGCACAGGTTTGTTCGTGTTGCGGCTACGATTGTAATGTTTGTAATAAGTGGTCGCATTAGAATTCGTGTGAAATTTCTCACTTTATTTTACCTAGATAAAACATGTACTTAGTTATAACTTGGGAATTAATAATAATAAAGCTTTAAAAAAAATCAGGGGGATGTATTATGGCTCATGGAACGTAAATAACGAAAAAAAAATTTTTTGTGTAATAGCACGTACACGTTTATTCGGTGCGGCCATCGATATCTGTTGCATTTTTTCTTATTCTGAACGTATTTGCATTCGACCCACGCAAACGCTGATTTCCAGTCATTTCCACAAACATAAAAATACCTACAGCAGCGTCTTTGGGCACGGGAGGTCCACTTCGCAGTTTAGGTGCGGCAGGGGAGACCTCATGAAAAGTCTATGACAAGTCTGAATTGGTTGAAAGAGACAGCTGCATTTTTACGTCTAGACAATGTGGTGGCCCGTGTGGTGCAGGGTCAGAATAGCAGCAAGAGGGAAGCTCCTTTCTTCCCGTGCGTGTCGTAAGAGATCGACTCTGGGAAAGGGTTAGTATATTGTGGGCGACGGGCTTGCAACCTCTCACTGCAATGTCACGTTTAACCATCTGGTTACCCTGAATTTTCTAAACGTGGCACTGGATCTTTGAATTCATGTGCTCTGCCTACCCCTCTTGGGAATACAGGCGTGAGAATATGTGTGTATGACTGTATGTAGTCACGAACCAGTATTGTTGATCCACTTGCCACTGTTCGCAATTTAGACGTGTAATCAAAGACAGACGTGACCGACTACATGTTTGCTATTGGATTAGTATTACACGACCAAGTTACAAACATAGGTAAATGGCTCAACAATCCCGGTTCGCGATGGTACCTTCCGTACCTATTGTGTGCTTCAGGCGACTACTACAGTGCCTGGAATCTAAGTTGGCAATTTTTTTAGTAGCGATTGCTTTTTCCATTGAAGCCGCGTAAACTGAAGGAAATAAGATACAAATACCCAGTACTGTATTCAGTAGTCAGCTCTTTTGAAGAAATCTGAGCTCGATAGCGTTCCCAACGACCGTGAACAAAAACCAGTAAGTACTTCATGAATAAATAAAAATAATGCCGGAGTTAAGGTAACAAAAGATATGTACTAAAGTACTACAACCCGATGCCTAGCGTAATATTTGACACGAAGACATGGATTACGAGAGCGCGAGAGTAATCCTTAGACGCGGGGTCGGGTTACTTCTACAATAAATATACCTGGGTAAAGCATGTTGTCCAATACTAAGCTTACTTTAATGCTGCAGTCTTCTATTGGAATACATGCGTTACGAGTAGGTATGTAGTCACGCCTATGTTCTATGAAGTAAACAGACCATACGTAACGTTTCACGCTATTTCTAGCATGTTTTTAGCCTGTCTTCTAAAGCAAAATTTTTAGTCACTACGACATCCATGGAAGAAATGGTTTTACTTACTGTAAATATGCCTAGACTTCAGTTTTGCTCGCCTAATAACTATCCCTACTAAAAACGTAAATCCGATAGCAGCTCTATCTGTCTGTTATAATTCACGCTTTAAATTAGCCGTTGAACACGATGTATGTTTGATATGAAGATATCTATGAAGATACCTATCTAGTACTACGCTTTATTTTTCTTTCAATTTGGAAAAAGCTCAGTTTTATTATTCAAACTTCTTCAAAGACGTTAATAGTTCCTAATATTTTGTTATAAGTGGGGCGGTAACGGTAATTTCGTGACAAAAGAAAACCTATTTTTCGTTTTTTTAGTAAACTCAGTTTCACAAAATAAACAAACTAGTATACAAGATAAGACTTCTATGTGTAGAAGCCTTAACGCGGGCCCACGGGAGAGGCTCAGTCCCTTATCTGCAGGTAATCACGAAAAAATTGGACGCAAAGATTCTCCTGGAAGTAGATCAGCGTTTAAGATAGAGTTTTTGATCGTTTCTGCTTACAAGCTTAGCTGTTTAAATAAGTTGTTGTTGGGTAAAACGTTTTATGTATCTTTGATACGTATTGTTTTTAATTATTCACGCTTTAAGTGTTCAATGATTGTTACTTTAAAGACTCGTAAGTTTTGAGAAAAGGTTATACAGAATGTGATACTCAGAATTAAATTATTTTGGAATATTCATTTCCATAGCCCTCACAGTCATAATTGATTAAAAACATTCACATGATTCTAAAGCAAATTCTGTTATGTACATATTTTGATTTAAAGGCTGTCCCAGAAGTAAAGAGACAAATTTGAAATTTCAATCTGGCTGAAAATATTCTTACTTTTTTAAGAAAAATAACTATCATGACCACCATTGGCATTATATCTGTCAGATTACGCGGGAATTACGAAAGTATTTTATTAGTTTTAATAATGAAGAGAGCTGAATACGAAGTATTTGCAAAGAGAATTTTTCAGTTTTATAAAAGTCATGGAAAAACAGACATGATACCGCATTTTTCTCCAGACGGAGTCAGAAAACTATCTTATATCGAATTATATAGCATTCTGAAGAAACGCACGGATATATTTACGAGAACATTCCCGGAAGAAAACGCACTATTTCATGAGCTAAAAACATAAATAAAGTAAAAAAAGTTTATAAAGACAACCCATCAATGTCTATTAGAATCGCTGCGGATAAATTGAAAATATCGAAGTCAAGTATAACTCGAATGTAAAGACACGACCTCAAGCTTAAAGCATTTGTAAAATTATCTGCTCCTAAATACATTAAAGATCAAAAAGCGCGAGCTAAAAGAGGATGCCGAAGAGTGTATGAAAAAACACTGAGAAAAATTCTCATAATTGATGACGAGACCTACGTGCCCGTGGACCCAACGGATGTTCCTGGGAAGCAATACTGTCACGCGAATAGTCGAAACGCTGTTGATTATTCTCAAAAAATCGCACCAAAGGCGAAATTTTTCCATAAATACCTTGTTTGGCAAGCCATAGACCAGAGTGGTAATACGTCTGAACCATACATTTACACAGGCTCTAAGAACGCACGCATTTACCTGAGAGAATTTATAATAAAGCGATTAATTTCCTTCATTGATAAATATTTTCAAAGGGCAGAAATTATATTCTGGCTAGATGTGGCATCATGCCACTACGCGACGGATGCCACCAAACATTTAGAGGCTGCGGTGAAAGACTTTATACGTAAACAAAGTAACGCACCAAATGTTCCCCAAGCTCGTGATATTGAAACATTTTGGTATTTATGCAAACGAGAATATAAAAAACAATCAGAAAAACCTAAATCTTTGACGCGATTTTAACATCGATGGACTAGACTAGCTAGAATTGTTGCAACTAGGTCCGGAAAAGCTATAATGAGGCTAGCAGCAATAAACTTGAGAAAAATTGGTCATAAAGGCATTGTACAAGCAAATTTAATATAAAATAACAAATAAAACAACATTTTTAATTGGACTTATTGTAAATGTTAGTACTTTATTGTATTTTTTCATTAAATATTTTCATTTCAATTCTGTCTCTTTACTTATGGGACAGCCCAGTATTAATAATTAATTTAGTTTTTTGTAATTTGTTTTATGTGCTCTGCCTACCCCTCTCGGGAATACAGGCGTGAGGATATGTATGTATGTATGTATGTTTTATGTGCAATAAAGAGTCATACAAATACATTACAATTAATCGACAGACAAAAACATGAATCGTCAAAAATGTTACTGTACAATGCTTTCGTTTTTTTTCTTATTTTTGATGATTTTTTACCAACTTTGGGGGGGAGGGGGGTTATTTAACAGGTAAATAATATCATACTGATTTTCGAATGACAAAATATAAAAATGCTTAGGACTTCTAGTGATATCCTAACTGTAGTTAAAAAAGAGCTTCCGTAATTACATCCACTTTCATTCGAAACCAAAAACAACTAAATCAGTTTAGAAAATTTTATAGATAGCGTTAAGTCCCGGAGAAGAGATAAGCAATATTTATTACCCCGGAAAAGTACCGTATTATTTATGGCCCGGATCGTAAAAGCGTTAGTAAGAAAAACTTCTTCTTAATTGTTCGGAAAAGCTTTGAGGACAAGTTTTGAATTAAGTATAATTAAATCTGAAGTGACGCCATCAACCACGTACAAATATGCTAAAATGTACAGTCACGAACCGGGATTGTTGAGCCACTTGCCACTGTTCGCAATTAAGACGTGTAATCATAATCAATGACCGATATGACCGACTAGGATGTTAGCTATTGGATTAAGTATTACACAGAGTGTTTCAATTTTTTTTCTGTTTTATCACGGCCACCCTAAAAAAATAAACTAATAGACTCATCTCGCAACGTGCTATTCACTCTCCATACAAACTTGGGACTCGTTGAGCACCGGCTTAGAAGTAACGGGGGTAGTTGAATTTTTTACGGTTCAACAAGTTAGCAAGAGGAAAAGATTGAGGAGTGGGCAAAATTTTCTTGAACCTCCCTAACGTATGTCTTATTGTTATGAATGAATAATATACAATATACAAGCGGGTTCTCCGGATTCGTATGTACCATATTCCGCTGCACATATTCGACCGCATATTCTGATACGTCTGCTTAGTTATCCATTAACTATAGACATTAAAATCTGCTGCCAATTCCTGTAAAACGCGACCAGATGAATGAGGCCGTTGAAACGATTTTACACATACATACATACAATCACGCCTGTATTCCCAAATGGGGTAGGCAAAGCAAACAAAACAATACATAGACAAAACAATGTCTATTCTTCGTTTTGTAGCCACTTGTAGCATATATTTTTTTAAGTTTTAAGGTGGCAGGTGCAATAGTGACAGGTTGCTAGCCTACCTATGTCCTTAGCACATCCACGGAAGAAATGGAGAGGTGTTATTCTAATCCCGACGCCACACTGACAAACGCTTTTATATTTATCCAATTTTTTTTAAATGATTTAAATTTCCACTGTCGGCTTCGATAAAGTATCTAAGAAAGTTTTAGTAATTTTACGAATCAAATTTTTCGTGTTATTTATAATAAGGCTTGTCTGAGTGATTGCATAATTACTTTTTGCAAGTACACTACAAATAACTACCAACATAAACAGGTCCATGAAAAAGGAAATGTGAGTCTTTAACAACCAATATCGACTGACAGAAAACTGACTGAAGTGCTCGAGTTGAGACCACGGACCAGCTAACGAAACATAGGACGTCGTCCTACGAGATGGACAGACGGCTTGATAAAGGTCGCCGGAAAACGCTGGATGCAGGTTGCTTCCAACAGGTATTCGTGAAAGTCTAAAGGGGAGGCCTATGGTCAGCAGTGGACGTCTTATGGCAGAAATGTTGATGTACATCCATACATATCCTCACGCTTGTATTCCCAAGAGGGGTAGGCAGAGCATATGAATCCAGTGCCACGTTTAGCGATTTCAGGGTAACCCAGATGGTTAAACGTGATATTGCAGTGACAGGTTGCTAGCCCATCGCCCACAATACACTAACCCTTTCCCAGAGTCGACTCTTACGACACCCACGGGAAGAAAAGGGGAGGTGCTATTCTAACCCGGCACCACACGGGAATGTTGTTGTTGATGATGATAATTATCAACTGATAGAAAGATTCCATGACGGCAATTATTTCAATTACTTATAATATAATAAATAATCCTCTCATTAACAAATTAATCGAGAAATATTTACACAAGGTCGAGCCAAGTTTAATTTTTGATCTCATTTAGGTTTGAAATGTACGATTTTTAACACATCAGCAAACGCTTCTATGGCAATTAATTATCGTTACACGAATTTCACTTAATAAGGTCTGTACTTACACTCTAATCTTGATTCTAAATTATGTTTAATTAGTGTTAAAAACCCTTAGTATCGTATTATTCGCTTTCAATTTTACTAGAAGTGTTCATAAAGTAGAAGAGCGTCTCGTAAATAACGTATTTTATTATCAATGTTCATTCTATTAAATATATTTAGTAAACGTATAAAAGAGAAGCGAATATTCACGGGGTTGTGTGAGCATGAATTTATGCTTCATTACATTTGTGAGCTTGTAAACGATAAATTGAATGATTCTGTTGAAATAATATTTCTTTTATGTCGCATTAAATGTTACTACACTCACGAGAAATGAGAACGGGCCGATTTTTTTAGAAGCTCACATGAAAATCGACCAGTTTTCGTTATCTGTGAGAGTAGTCTTCTAAAGTTTCTCTGTGACTGCACACCCAATTCCTTGGGAGCTACACGGATGCCATTTAGACAACTTGCTCATAGTTTTCTTCGCATCGTATCCCAGAGTAATTTGACGGATAGAAGGGGTCATTTCCTATATTCATCTCTCGTAACACTTTAGGGAAGGAGGAGGTAGAACTTTTTTTATGCAACCAAAACAAAGCAACGCAAGTTTATGGATAAAACTGTTTCAGACATAGAGGATAGAACCTATAGAGAAACAATGTTCGCAACCCCAGTCCGCAAATAGTTTGTTGATTTCAACATACTAAACGTCACCGTCACTGTCACAAAAACTGTACAGAGCCAATAACCGTAGAGAAAAAGGCACTAGCGTTACGCGCGATCTTGGACCGGCCAATAAGAGCACAGCGATCACTTCAATTGTTTTGCGGAATAATTTCCGAACAACCAAGATGACATTAGTACTCTATAGGTTCTATCCTCAATGGTTTCAGAGGAACATAGTGTAGTTGGAAAGCGGTCAAGGCTCGCGTGCCGAAAATGATGGACGGTATAAGAACAGAACGCAAAGTAAATAAACATGTAAACCGTCAATGCATCCGTCCAGAGTCCGCATTGCTAATTTTACAGCGGCACACGACGCCATCCCGAAAAGGCGTAACGTACAAGGACGTAAAAGCGCTTAGGCTGTTTTGGACTGGAGAGGTTTGGTGTATTGCGAACGGAAGTTTGAACAGTCTTTGGTATTTGCTCGATTATTATAGACGGGCGAATACCTCTTGAATGGGACGGTTTGGTATTTATGGAATGGTATTTGTTCTACTTGGTCGTTATGTAATATGGCAGTGAAATTATTGCAGCGTGTCCGATTTTGTTTTATAAAATTTAGGGAAGCGGCGTCCACTTGTTCGCTAGTTATCAAGTGAAAATCGATCGAATAAGTCAGTTAACCAGCGGGACATAACATTACGACAAAATTATAAATATTCTAAAGCGTCCATGTTTTCTACGTATCTTAAAAAAAAGTGACTTCATTAGACTTTGAACTTACTCATAGCTTTTGGAATTTTTTTAATTTTATCTACGGCGATCGAATAACTCGCATAAAATCGCATCGAAATATTTCGTCTATTTTAAAGAAAACCTCAAATAGAAACTGCCACAGAAACTCATAAAATAGTCAAAACCCTGAATGAAATTTCAGAGCGAATAGTCTAAATCAGTGGTGCTCAAAAGTTGTTCAAACCACAATTTGTTTATAAGTTTTTTATTGCCTTTGAAGTAACAGAACTGCATTAAAACTTTTTGATGCGAGTTTTTTCTGCTTAAAAAGTGCCACGTTTAACCATCTGATTACCCTAAAATTGCTAAACGTGGCATTGGATTTTTGAATTCATGTGCTTTGCCTACCCCTCTTGGGAATACAGGCGTGAGAATTATGTATGTATGTAAAAATTTTAGTCTAAACGATACAATTCTATGTAGATTAAACTCTAATTTACAAAAGTACACGTAGAGCTTCTAATTCTTCCTATTACTATTTCTTCCAGTCAGCAATTAAAAATACGTAACGGTCGCAAAAAGCTTATTAGTGCTATTTACTAGTAAAAAAACACATTATCCGTCCATTACTTTTGTCTTATTCTCCCTTGCTACTTGACTAAAAGTAATAAATTTACCTACTAAGTAGGAGATTCAAATAACATAAGATTGAGATAACTTTCTTTCCCCAGATGATCTTGAAATCCACAAAATTAGGCGTTTTATACTCAACACTATACCCACATAGTCACCAGTATTAATATCTTAAGCGACATAAGTAAATATCTGATTTGACTTACAAGGATTTTTCATTCTGTCCACCGCTTCGTTCTTGCAGATTTGACGCGGGTGACTGCATCAGCAGCTACCAGTCAACCGAACGTTTTCCCAAAATGAAAAGCTCGACTTCTCCCAGAATCCAGACCTTGACCACAGCGGGAAGCAAACGAGCCGCGCGGAAATCAATTCACTTTATCCATCAATATTAGCTACTTAGTTCTGGATGTGAACTACCTGTAGCAGGTAGGGGGAGCGCGGGCCTGCCAGTGCAACAGAGGCCGCCCCTGTGAACAGTCGCGCGGCGCGACGTTTCTCGATAAACGTCAGGACTAGTGCAAGTGAACAGTGTTCTATTTCCGTTGGTTCGAACAACTTTTGTTTTGTGATTGTTTGGAATTGAGGTATGTATACATGTTGGTTGAGGGAGAAAAACTTTTGAATTAATTTTAAAAATTTAATTGAATTTATGGTTGGATGTGGGATTTGAAAAACGCACGCAAAATTATTCTAGTACATTTTGCATTCAATGTCGAATTCCAGTCTATTTAAAACGCGTACATTATTAAGATAATATAGAACTACATTTCCCCGTTGTTTATGATAATGCCGCTCCAGATTTTAAGTAAACGGAATCGAAACTCATCATTCACTCATTCGGTGGTGAAATAAAAATCGGTTTGAATCATCGACCGTAATGAGTACAAGACGTCCGTCCAAATATATTTAGAAAACCGTTAAAAACAAGAAGACCACTTTTACAACATCCTCTACCAGGGTTTTAATGAATTAAACACATGTCTACACAATGCGTGTTTAAAAGTTGTAACCAGATGTAACAAAAGCTGTAAAGATAGATTAAAACTTTTAGATATTTTGACGATATTTAAAATATTTCAACTAAAAGTGAACTCCCATTCCTTCCGAAGCTTTGGCAGTATGTAATAATAAAAAAAAACCTTAAACAATAGTCTCATTTTATCCCTTATCCTCAAAGGAAGTACTTATGAATTTGAAACTACAAGACGCTTGACAAAAAAAAAATACTAATTTGTTAAATGATTAGAAACTATTTAAATATTGAAATATATAGCCCATGCTCACGAGACCTACTAAAAATAGGATGAATATTTATCTTGAGTATAGTCCTATGTAATTTATATTTACACTAGTGTAAGTATCTCGGCTGATTGTACTTCTATCTTGTTATTTCGGTTACCCAAACCTAACCCAGGATCCCAACATGATCCCTACCCGTCGTTACCGATGGATCCCATCGCACTACATTATTGAGTTGCGGTGAACGTAATACATCTATTACACCGTTACATTACATGTATGATTTACCTGTAATGTAACTTTTGAATATTATTTACGTAGATAAATTAAGTATTCAATGAAGATAATTTTTGGTCTCCTGGACAATCTGCGGTTTACCTAATGTTACCTTGTAATATTTAAGTTACATCTTTAAAAATGTAGATTTTTAAAGCTAGAACTCATACATTAAACATAAAACCATGACACGGATATACTCATATGTTTCGGCCCAATTTAAGACCCATCACCGAGAGCGAAGCGCCATGTCGGCAGCGGTTACACGCGCACTACACTGTTAGCACCGTGTATCCGTTTTATATCACCCTAACTCATGATTTTTTTTATGCAAATACCTACCTGCTTTTTACTGAAAAAAAAAAATAAGATATTACATCGTCTTACGTACCTATAAAGTGAAGTAGAGCTTGGTATTGATGTGACAAAATGAGTTGCAATACTCATTACTTATCATAAATGATTGACAAGTAAAACTGTAAATTTTTTTAACATTTTTTTTTTATTTTGAGGTTTTTTGGTATTGCAAGGAGACCTGAGAAGGTAAAAGTTAAAAGTTTAGGCTAGTGTTTCAGTCATATTGCGCGTAAATGTAGTAACCAAACGTTTTTTTATTTATTTATTTAGCCAAGTCGTTATTCAAACAAATTCGGTTACTAAATCACTTCCTAGTCGATTAAAACACTAGCCTAACAGTGGGAGTTTACTATAGAAACCAATCGTCGCGATAAGGAACGAAATGCTTTTTTTTTATTAACTCCGCAAATACTTTAATGGCTGCACCGAGTTACGGCCAGCCCCAGCGGCGCCGGCTAGTGGAGACATTACTTTATATTACAACCTTCCTTATAATAAGGAGAATGCAGATAAAACTGTTTTAGCAGAACTACAGTGAGGTGATGTAATGATGGGTATTCAGATTTGTGAATATGGGAGTATTTTTGAGTATTTGCGGGTCTGAAAAAGACACGACTATGTGAATACAGAATAGCTCAGCACACAATTTTGTTTAGACTTTCATCATAATTATACCGTATAGCACGGAACTATGCGTTTTTTCGGGATACTAAAACCTATGTCTTCCACGAGTCACAATCTATTTTAAAACCAAATTCTCTTGAAATCCATCTAGTGGGTGATGCGTGAAAAGGCAGAGTTAGACCAGCCTTATTCTTGTAACCTTCACTTACGTAAAAAGAGACACAGCTATAAGTTAGGACGAGATAGCAATACTCATCTCTCTTCTTATCGTCTCTACTAAACTTACGCAAGTTACAGCTTTACAAGTGTAAAGCTAGCCATACTTTCAAATTTATGACATTAATATGATTTTTGCTACAGGTCACTTTATATTCAATTGTGCTGTATTCAAATACACTGCACTGTCCCATCACTAGCTCGAATGATCAGTTAATTTTGTGCAGAAATGCAACAAGTGAAGCGATGTCGAGCTGAGTTTGCGAAACGCTCCATTAATTATATTCTTGATGGCCGAATAAAGTAATTTAACTTGTGTTTCGGTACAAGTTAGCAAGCCTGGTTGTGATTGAAAATTATAAGAGTGGGAGACTTTAAAGGGGGACTTTATACCTTACGAAAGTCAATCAAACGAAGGGATATGCTGACAATGTTATGAGATTTTTTTTACTTTTGAGAAATCTGTGAGCTTTGTTTGCTGAGTACAATTTAATAAAGTTTTAAGGAAATTAGGCAGTTAAGTGTAGTCCCGTTTTTAGAATTGGTAACTAAAGGGTACCAACTGTTTAATTATGTTTTAATTTTTAGTTATATTTATCCCAAGTAACGCTATTCTACGGTTTTTAATATCCAAAAAAGCATAAGAGCAAAGGAGATAAGTACAGAGAAGAAGTCTAAGATAAAATTTGCCTTGGTATCTTACACTAAGAAAAAGCAAACGTAATTTCAGTAGCGTAGCTAGGGGGGGGCGGCGGGGGCGG
>BHDV01004200.1:82566-97376 GCA_005406045.1 Adoxophyes honmai | reverse complement strand
AGGCTCAGAAACTACTGGACCGTTTTTAAAAATTCTTGCACCATTCGAAAGCCACATTATCCACGAGTAACATAGGCTAAATTTATTAAAAAAAAGGATTCTGTTAAATATTTGGGTTTAGATATCTACATACATCTACACTAATATTATGAAGAGGAAAACTTTGTTTGTTTGTAATGAATAGGCTCAGAAACCTACAACCCCAAAATCCGAAATTTACGCGAACGAAGTCGCGGGCAGAAAGCTAGTAGGTACCTTTATAACGGCCGAATAGCCCAGCGGTCAGAGAACCTGACTGTGAAGCTTCAGGTCCCGGGTTCGATCCCCGGTCGGGGCAGATGTTTGTATGATGAATACGAATGCTTGCTTTCGAGTCTTGGATATTTATCTGTACATATACATATATAAGTAAATTTATCCGTTGTCTAGTACCCATAACACAGCCATTAAAGTGCCTACTTTGGGACTAGGTGATTGGTGTAAAAATTGTCCAGTGATATAAAAAAAACTCTCCATCTTTCCCATAAATGTCGTAAGGTGTGACTATGGGGTTAAGGTATGCTTTAGGCGACAAGCTAGCAACCTGTCACTAATACTCCTCTTTCATCAAAGTTTAAACCATTATTCTAAAAGTGCTTACAAAACGTAAAATAATCATGGCTTTTACTATGCATCGTTTCGCGCATCCTGCCTATTCTGTTTGGGAATAATTTATGTTGGTAAACTTTCGGCTAAAATTTTAACACAAATTAGGCACGTAATTTAGGGCGAACCCTAGCTTAGTGCTAGTCCTTTCAAACGCCTTAGAAACGGCATAGCTAATCAAGCGCGAAACACTCATCCAGTAAAATCAGCGGTAGCCGACATTAATTTGCCGTTTTGCCAAAACCAATATTAACTTATTAAAGGCAAACCGGATTATAAGTTAAGGTTGACTACAAAGGCTCGGGATGCTTATCTTGGTTTTGGCCTTATTCCAAACTCGCTGGAGATTAGACTGCTCGAAGATTCGATGCGGCTTCATATTTCACTTTAGATATTTAGGATAAAAAGTATGACGCAGTCTGACGGTTAACGCGTTTACTGCCTTTTGGGCATAAGGTAAACGTCCCTGTGTTCGATACTTGGCCGATACTGACCCAATACTTGGCATTTGCAACCTTATGTCACAGTAAAACAGGTGACAGATGGGTGTCATCTATTGGGCGTTGAGGCGTCGAGCATTGTTACTTTTACTTTATTCTAGCAACCGTCTCAATAAATAGTCATAAACGACATCAAAAATCGACAGTAGATTCCTATGAAAAGATAAATGAGACGGTTGATACGCTCAAATCAATACAAATAAGACGTCTTTTATACATATTATATGTGATCCCTGGTTAAGAAAGCTTGCAGTATTGACTGCAATTGAATAAAACATTAATAAAAAAATCTAACATCATAACAATACATCCAAAGTCAATAAAAAAGTGAAATTTTCAGCCTCCCTTTACAAAATAACGTAACCATTTTTAGAACAAAGAACCCATTACCCCTCAGAATTACATTGAAAAGAAAATCCTAGTGTACTTACCTTATATAAAATTGCTAAGCTAATTTAGAAAAGTATTCGAAAGGTAATATTCTATTTTCGACCGCACCCGGCGCAGAATCTGGATGTTTCGATAGATCAAGAGCGGTCTCGGGAACCCTTGGGAATTCTACTTAGGGTCTAAGTAGGTAGTTCTGTACTGACGTAATCTTTACTTGATTTGTGTAGATTAATGGATGGTTGGTCATCCATAATGAAAACTACGGATAACTGAGCGTCTATAGTAATGGAGTCGATCAAGAACCGCGTTGATTCGTTTGCGTATCAACACGAAGAATTGTACGGCGACTCAGTATCTCTCTTGAAGCGCTGTCTCAGTTTCCATACAATTCTTCGCGTTTTCTTGACGGATTTTATTACACTATACGCTCACGGTAACAGAATGGTGGCGCATATTGCGCCTTTGGTAGTAGCTGCCGCGGCATCTTGGGTAAAGGGGTACGATTTAGCCTGAATAGAGTTGATTTTGCCACTTTTTTCTATCGAAAGGGCTCGATGTTGCGTTACATGTCACAAAATAAACCCATTGTATAAAATTAGACGTGAGCCTGGGATTCAAACCAACGACCCCTTGCACGAGCTAGATATCAAACCGCTGGGCTACTAGGGTAACAGAAGCTCCAAGAATCTCAATTTTTATCTTTAACTTTATAGCGCATTACATAATTTACAACGCAGGTATAAAGTATAATAGCGTACCGAATTCTCCGGGAGTATATTTACAATATGATTTATTAAACCTGGCTTGCAACCCGATTGGTGTCTGCTTTAGAATAACATTTCCCCATGTCTTCCGTGGATGTCGTAAGAGGTGACTAAGAAAATAGCTTAGGTGTGCTTTAGGTGACAGGCTAGCATCCTGTCACTATTCAACCTCTTCCATCATTGCAAACCGAAAACTATGCTAGAAGTGGCCACAAAACTTGCAATAGTCATCGTTTTGTCTATGTAGCGTTTTGTGTGCTCTGCCTCCTCCATTTCTTCATTTATTAACCGTGGCTCGCAACCTTCTGACCAAGCCAGGGCATCAAATGAAGCTTCTTGTTTGTAAAAGGGTGATTCTTGAGACTTCTCATTCCCCTGGCGTGTCATAATAACTATGATTTTAGGCTTAATTATAGACCAATTATCAGAAAGTGGTGCCTATTTAAGGGACATTATTACGCATTAATCAAAATCGTATTTAGTTGCAAATTGATCGATATTTTTTAAAATGAGTATAGCCAGGGGAATAATAATTCTCAAGAATTACCCAAAAACGTTTTCTATTTTCGAGGCAAATGAACACCGCGTAACTCGCTACCTGTTGTATATATGTACTTTCATTAGGGTGGGTATGGTTAACACCTACGTTACGTAGTTAATGTAGTTTAAGCGTAAATTAGGAGGGTATTTGCTGTGTGATGTGGGGTTTAGAATGGGGTAGGCAGAGCACACGAAACGAGTCGTAGACAAGACCATGATTATGACTATTTCACGCTTCACAGCCACTTCTAGCATAATTTTAGGTTTGGAAACAGATGGAAAGGTAGTATGATAGTGACAAGTTGCTAGCCTGTCGCCTGAAGCATACCAAAAGGGCCATTCCACGAGCAAGGCAGTTTTGCGTGACACTCCGTAGCATAATTTCATTTTATGTTAATCTGTGTTTTTATGAATAAATCGAATAATGCTTCACATCTCAAACGTTTTGCAAAAGGAGGCATCACTTTAAACCTTATAATTATCGAGATAATAAAATTTTCTTTTTTCATATAATACGGTAATCACAAAAGTACAAATAATGGGATGAAATCACGTTTTTTGATTGATATCACAAGACTCTTTATGCTATACATTTATAGCCTTGAATTATAAACATCTTGAGTAATAGTATAATAATTTTAATTTATAATAACCATTGATGTGAAAAAAGATACGTGAAATTATTATTTTTTAATTAGGTGTAATTTTTTTTGTGTTGCACAGAGTAATATTCATAATCAAGAGAAACACTATTTAAAATTGATTTTTTACAGTAATAACTCAATAAATAACCGATACAGAGATAACCACGTCTATAAAATGACGGAGATCACTCAAATAACGGTAATCACCGTTGCGGTAATCACGTGAGCAATTTAGTTTTTAATTAATTACTTCAAAACGGTTAATAATAAGAACTCAATATTTTTTGTGTAAGTAATTATAACACTGCTTAATATGTCAAAATAATTCGAGTTAAATATATCAACAAAACAAGCGAGAAAAAAATAAAACGGTAATCACTTTCAACTGTGACAAAAAAATCGTGTTGTTTTCTTTCCTTCGTGATTTGGCAGCGACACAATAAGTCACAGGTTCGCACTATTTAGCCGTCGCTGCGTGATAGACTCTTTCTAGGAACGTATCGTCGATGTCTCTCGGAGTGTGCGTTTGAGCAGTACGACGCGTTTTATGGCCAAATTAGGTTAAGACGCAAAACTCGGGACACTTTTTAAAAATGGTTTTAAAAATAAACTAACGTAATAATAATTATTTAGGCAATAAGATTTCATTTATCATATAATTGGCTTGCTGTGAACAACAAAAACCTATAGTTTCCGCGTTTAGTTTTCGAAGTATATGTCATCAACTAACAAATTTTGGAGGTGGGACAAGGCCAAAATGTGGACTCCTCTGACTTTAGATTTTTGTTTCGCGCATTTAATAATAAGAATATACTATTGTTAGACTTCTTCTGAGCAGAATAAAGTGTGAATTACGTAAGATATTTTTTTTATAAGGTTATCTGTTAAAATTTGGATTTCACAGGTAGTTGAACTTGAGAACACGAAAAATCGTACGGCTGGAGAACGGCCCAAAATATTTCCTTAGTTATTTCCTTAGTAGACTCTTACGACCTGCACGAAAGAAATGGAGAAATATTATTCTATCCCGACGCCACACAGGCAAGAGCAGGGTTTATAGTAACACCGGTCTATATCTTCCGTGGATGTAAGAGGCGGCTAAAAATGGGTTAAGGTACATTTTAAGCTAACAAACTGTAACTATTACACCCGCCAATATAACATCAAAAAAAATAAATGGACGTGAAATAGTCATGGTTTTTTAACGTAGCGTTTTGTGTGCTCTGCCTACTCCATTTGGGATAATTTTAAACAAAAAAAAACCGACTTCAAATTAGCAACATTTTGAAAGTATTCTGTTTACTGAATGTAAAATCTTGATTTCATCAACAAACTACCGAAAACGCCGTAAATCTCCGTATAAAATTTGAAGAGTTCCCTCGATTTCTCCAAGATTCCATCATCAGATCCTGGTTTCGTGCCAATGGGACCCATTTCGAGTTTATACCCTTTCGATTAAAAAATAATAATTCGATAATCGGTCCACGGGTCTCCGAGATATCGAGTAACATTGGTACACACAAAAAAAGAAAATAAAATCGAATTGAGAACCTCCTCCTTCTTTTTTGAAGACGGTTAAAAACAGGCGCGATGCATGTGTGTACTCGTAAGTGTGTGTAAAAAGCTCATTTAACTGAAATCTTATATTGTACGAAGACCCTCGGGAGGGTACAAAATTTAATTTAACAGATATCATTTGCTCTACGTGTTATGCGGGCGGGCTTGTTGACGCAAACCACAATATATGGGTCGGCAAACAAATTGCTAGAGTCTGTAACTCGATTGCATTATAAAACGTTTCTGTAGAGAAATCACCTGGGACCTTGAAAATGTAACGAAATTTAAAAGTCACAATTACATACATACATGGAATCATGTCTGTGTTCCTAAACGCACACGAAACGTGACATATAAAATCATGACAATTTCCCCTTTTGTACCAACTTTTAGCATAATTTCAGATATATCGGAAAGAAAAGATTATAATAGCGACCGGTTGCTAGTCTGTCGCCTAAAGCTGATATAAGTCACAATCAGAAGGTAAATAAATATATAAATATCACTGGACAATTTACACCAATCACCTAGTCCCAAATTAAGCAATTTAATGCATGTGTTACGGGTACTACACAACGGATAAACTTACTTATATACCTATAGATAAACATCCAAGACTCGAAAGCAAACATTCGTATTCATCATACAAACAGTTATGTTATTATCGTTTTGTTTTGTGTCTTAATAAAAGTGTACACTAAGTAAGAGTTCCAACTTGTCACTATTGTACCATAAAGAGTAGCCAAAACCGACAAGTAAGTATAAAGAGATTAATGGATGTGGATGAAGCAAAAGAGGTATGTCAGGTAATTGGCAAGTAGAACAAAGTAGCCTCTGTCTACCCCTTTAGGAGAGAGGTGTGCATGTAAATATCAAGCTTGTATCGAAGATTTACTTCCTAAATTAAAATCAATTTAAGCAGCTTATGAGTAAATACTTATAAGTAAAGAAAACAGGTTTTCAAAATTATTCCCAAATCCGAAAATAAAGCTCCCAAAGTTATGATCACTCCGCCCCAAAAGGACAAATATACACCCAGAATTTTCCAAATGAAAAGACAACACGGGAACGTTCGTTCCCGAAATCATTTGGCAAATAAACATTGATAATCGAATTTCGTTTCGCAACAAACTGCCAATATCTCCAATGGAAAGAAATATTGTTTTGAAAAGGTTGGCTTTCTCGTTTACCTCCTTATTTTTACCGAAGCGCGGTAAATCGTTCCATTAGCAGTGTACACACCGGCGACTTTATTTTCCTACATTTTTTACAATTCCGAATTCAAAACGCGAGGTCTGGCTGAAAAGGAATACGACCTTGTTTTTTTTTGGCGGCCATGTTTGGCTCGGAATATGACATTTATTCAGGTACGTTCATTGAGTTGTACATATGTAAGTGTTTTTTGTCGAATAAAATGCTTTCAACATCTTGTTTGAATGATGGATCTTTGCCACGAGTTCAGATAATTTATGCCTGCCATTACAACTTCATAGCTTGCGGAATACTATCAGGCATAAAGTTTGAATGATAAAGAAGGGCTTGTAAAAGTCCAATCAGCCTTAAGTTTATGGTCAAATAAAACTATCTAGGTGCAGGTGATCCAAATAGTGGTAGTAAAGTTTCAACGACTGATTTTATTCGTGCTATGTCACATGGCACTTCTGTATTGCATCACCCTCATTTTATAGCCTGTGTATAGTCACAAAACACAACTAGTAGTTTTTCTTATACGTATTTACTTCATGCACTTGTGCATGTGTGTTCTAAAATAAATTGTAATGTCGTTTTGAATAAAAAAAAAAGTTTCTTGTTGTACATTTTTTTTGGCACAATATTTTTTTACAAAAAGGTAGACTTAAAACCTTTGACGGCCTACTTGCGTCAACTAAAAAAAAGCAAAACGAGGGATGGTATTTAATTGAAGTGTGTGTTATTCATTGCAAGTAACATCTGCGAATCCTCGAACCGTCAACTCCAAATTAAGATGTCAAAAACCTCTTTTGTTTCCAGCAAAGGGATTGAAAGCTCCAGAGGTTTCTATCCGTCACTTGTTTTTCTTCTAAACGTCGCGTTGTCTAAACGTACGAACACAAAACAATTTGTTCGCGTCACGGGGAATCGCCCAGTCACGCCTAGCTAGGAAATGGGGAATACAAAGCTAGATTTATGAATAGAAAGTTGTGCGGCATTAATCTCGTGTCGTTGAATTTAGAGGAAGTTAGTGAGAAAAACAGGGAACCGATAATTAATTTAACATCATTATTTTGTTTGTTACCCACACGTGGTGTTGGGTTTAGAATAACACCTCTCCATTACTTCCGTGGATGTCGTAAGAGGTGACTAAGGAAATAGTTTTAGGTATGCTATAGTCGACAAGCTAGCAAGCTTTTTTTTTGACGGAGTGAATATGCCTTACGCATACGCCCGGACATGGGGAATTGCCCGGGGTTATGTGGGACTCTTTCCCCCGTCCTAACTGGTTTAAACCCAACATTATGATAAATGTGGCTGCGAAACGTGAGGTAGTCATGCTTTTGACTTTATGTAACGTTTTGTATGGTCTGCCTCACCATGAGAAAATGCAGGCTAAATGTATGTATGTATCCTATTTGTAAGGGAAAAAAAGTGAGATCAATAGTAGTGCATATTTAATTATTGCTCGCAAACGTACGTAGTTAGACACTATGTGTCATCGTCATCAAACAACACTCGATAATTATCTATACGTACGATATCTATTATGATATCGTAGCTGATGTCATATATTAACATATTGTGAAGCAGTTTGAAGAGTAATTACGACGTTTGTAATGAAAACTTTCTAAGGTGAGTCACTTCTATCGATGACATATGAAAGTGTCAACTTTGTTAAATAAAAAAAAAACTAGATACGGTAAACGAACCTGTGCTCGACACTGACCCAATACTTGGCACTTGCAACCTTATGTCATAATCATAGTAAGACAGGCGACAGATGGGTGTCATCTATTGGGTGTAGAGGCGTCGAGCATTGGTATTTTTTCCTTAATTTGAACGTGTTACTGAAAAATACAAATAATTCTCGTCTTATCAAGTTGTGCTCGACATGTTTTGGGCTAATACGTAGCCAATCATCTGGGAGCCGCGGCTGCTGCTGACATACTCAATCACACGTATTTTTCATTAAGCATGTTGAAACTTGTTAGAGAATATGTAACCTAGACCTATAATACAAAAAAGAAAAAACCTTCAAAGAACATAGTTTCCAATGACTTAACTGTACGCAGCAACTTTATGTACAATTCTACTTTTCCTGCAACTACATAAATATAAAATTCATCCCACAAATTCGCAGTAATCGTACTATATGAGCTCTTACTCACATTCGGAGTCTGGGTCAAGTGTGGATACAATTCGAGTGCTCTCGCTGTTCCATTCGTTCATTTGACTCGCTCGTTTCGTTCACTCATTCACCTACTCTTCGTCGACTACAGTTCACGTTTGTCCTTTTCTAACAACGTTTGAAGAAAAGAGAGGGATGGTAAGAAATGGTAAAAAATGGCTTACTGGAGCGAAAACAGGATTGTTTCTTTACTGCAAACGCACTTCACGCCAGTACCAAATGGTTTCGTGGAGAAATATTGTGCCTTGGTCACTATTTTTCCGCAATACTTTGAGTGGGGATAAAGATTTAGTGTAGCATCGACTTAAGTACGTTGTTGTAAGGAATGAGAAAGTACTGGATTCTGACTCGGATTGTGTCTTATGCAGCACAGCTTAATAAACTGGTGAGACGTAGAAAAAGGGACGAGTGGAAGAAAAGGGGAGGTTTTAGCTCGTTAAAGTGTTTGCAGTAGGTATTTTTAATGATGACCTGATGAAGCATACGTAGCAAAACAAATGACGCGAACCGCAGTATTGATATCTATAAGTTAGAGTAAGATAGATACGCCAACCGCCTGGTAACAAGCGCGAACTGTACGCTCGGAAGTAAAATGACGAATCTGTAACGTGCTAAAATGCTGGTATGAATTGTGCAAGTTCATAATCATAGTTTCTATTTTTAAGCAGAATCTATTATTGTGTGTTGAAAACAGTGAAACCTACAAAAGCACATACCCTGAAGCATGTTGTGTAGAAAAAAAACAAGTAATTTACACTACGTGGTCTATTTTGTAAACATTTGTCCATTTATTTTTAATTGGTTTTTCATCATTATCATCACGGGCGCTTTGGCAAAAAAGGTATCACCAATTTTTAGTACAAATTGTAACGAAATGGAAAAAAAATTGGGAGCATTTTTTTACTATGGCTAGGTATCGATCCCGCATCGGCTTATACAGCCACAAGAGAAAGTGGCTTTCAGACACTGCTTAAAGCGTCTGTTACAGACGGAAGAGGCCATTGATGATGAGATGAGGTATCGATCTTGTATTCAAAATTGGCAAGGTGTACAACTATTTATAAAATAGCCTACATGATAACCATGTGAAAGTCCTTAGAAAACTCACGTTCAAGTGTACTAAGCCCAACGATTGAAAATAACCCGAGCATTGGAATGGTTTAGCGGCTTCAACTTAAAAGTAACTACGTCTAATGTTACCAAATACTTACGCGAATAACCCCAAAAATTCCTATAGATCATTCATTCATAATCTTTCACCTCCAGTGGATCACTAAAACGGATCATAAAAGCATCTATGGATGACAAATGAATATAAAATAGCCCGACCCATCTCCTATCCGGAGATTTGACTTCTTTTATTGAATACCGACGGTTGGCACTTTTCGATTCGCGCGAAATATGGGGTCTTATTGGATTCGAATGTCCCTGTTGACAGTTTTGTGGCTCGGAAAGTTATGACGTATTCTTTTATGGACGATTTTCTGGATGAACCTAGTGGGGATTCTTGTAAAAGGCGACGGCCGAGTTATTGGCGCAGTTGGAGGTTTCGTAAATTTGATTTGGTCTGTATTTATTAAACTTTACGAGCAATTTTTTTGTAACTACATGCAAAGATAGATCTTAATTATAGTACGAGTACCTACTTTTGATTTATTTTCTAAGTCGAAGTAGTTTTTGAATCGAACATGCTGAAGAATTGTCGTGTGTTTCTGAATAGGATATCACTGAACTGAATATAGCTAGCAGAGAAACCAACTTTGATCATGACATTTAATTTTGATACACGTTACTCGCTTTGAGTTGGGTCCGGTGTGTCTACGCCGCGCCGTAGCACGTCGTAGCTCCGAGGTCTACGCTAATGCTACGAAACCTCTACGAAAGTAGTGGTTCGGCTACGCAATCCACTTTATAAGCCTAGCTCAAATTTATAACTTATTTTTGTCAGTCAATCCATTTTTATTTTGTCGTGAGTTTTTTTTACATACGTACATACATACATAAAATCACGCCTATGTTCCCAAATGGGGTAGGCAGAGCACACAAAACGTGAAATTAGACATGTCTATGATTATGATTATTTCACGCTTCGCAGCCACTTCTAACATCATTTTGGGTCTGAAAACAGATGTAAGAGGTAGTGTAATAGTGACAAGTAGCTAGCCTGTCGCCTAAAGATTACCTAAACCCATTTCCTTAGTCGCCTCCGACGAGATCCACGGAAGAAATGGCTCTCCATTGCTATTCTAGACCCGACACCACACAGGGCTTTTTTTAAAGAATTTGTTAATTATTACTACTGGGTTATGTTTGTCTTAAATCGATTGGATTCTTAAAAACTCGACGATTTGTAAAGAAATCTAGTTGTTTATGTTTAATAAACAGAACACGTATAAGTGACAAATTCCGCTTTTTATCAGCGTGACCGATCTTAACCCAATAATGCTAGGGATATAAATGGAACGATAAGAAAGTGAATGTTTGTATTTTATTTTATTTCGGTTCATATCTTATTTAGTTTACTTACAGATCGGTTTAAATAAATAAAAAACCGTAATTTATTGTCCCGGATATGTGTGATATGACACTTTTCCATTTCTTCCGTGAATGTCGTAAGAGGCAAAGGACTAGACTAAGAGGTTAAGGTATATTTTAGGCAACAGGTTAGCTAAAAGGGGCTACGAAACGGGAAATAGTAATTGATTCGTCTACGCGTTTGTTAGATCTGCCTATTACATTTGCATTGAGGATAGAACCTATAGAGTACTAATGTCATTGGTTATTCGGAAATTATTCCGCAAAACAATTGAAGTGATCGCTGTGCTCTTATTGGCCGGTCCAAGATCGCGCGTAACGCTAGTGCCTTTTTCTCTACGGTTATTGGCTCTGCACAGTTTCTGTGACAGTGACGGTGACGTTTAGTAAGTTGAAATCAACAAACTATTTGCGGACCGGGATTGCGAACATTGTTTCTCTATAGGTTCTATCCTCTATGTACATTTGGGAATACAGGCGTGTTGTATGTAAAGGAGTGGGGCGCTTCGTAGCAAATAGCGCTAAATACTTATGTAATACGTAATATAGTTGGGTGCTTCTTATGGAATGGCGCTAACCACATACGAGTACGCACGTGTATACACCTACTCGTATTTACATAACGTTTTCGTTCAAGTAAGTGTCCTTCCTTTTATGTCAAGTATCAAGGGTACTCCAAAGAATCAGAGTAGTGCCCGACTCGTAAAACACTAAGTAACGACCCACTTCGGTGTCACATTGCAGCACCATCAATCAGTGTACGGTGTGGTCCACAGATGGCACCACTGGGCTAAGGTAAGGTTTCATTTATAATAATTACGGGTTGCCTCTATTTACCCGTTTGTGTATAGAGGTGTATGTAGGAATGTGTAAGTAGTGTACATAAATACGATATTTTAGACGCGCATTTTCTAATGGTACAGGCAGAGCTTTTGCGACATTACATAGGTATAATCATGACTTTTCACATTTTGTAATCAAATAAAAGAGTCTGTGATTAGAACCCTGCAGAGAGGCCACAAGGCAAAATGCTGTCAAATTTAAACGCCTTTTTTAACCTGGGCAACCCAAAATACAGAGTATAAAGATAAAGAGACACCCCTGTTGATAATTCAGAAGTTTACACATAAGTATAGCTCTGTAACCTACAAAACGTGTTTGAAAATTTTTTGGTGGGTCATTTTTTGTGACAAAAACATTTCGCCTTTTTTTAGTTAGAACGTAGTAGGTAGGTATACTAAGAAATCCTGGCCTTCCGTAATTTGACGTTTCTTATTAGTTAAGCCGATGTAGCGGGTCCTTTTTCTTAGTATTGGTTTAATTTTTTCAATAACCTAAAATCTGCGATATTTTTGCATTCAAGAGACCCTACATATTTTGCTTCTATATTTTTTATACTATCTGTAAATTAATAATAACAAGAAGGGACATGTGCAGCCTGTATAAATTTAACATAACTACAAGCCTATCCTATATTCGCCTAAAAGTCACGCTTATTGAATAACTCTCCAGAAAGTTACACGTCATTAAATCTAGCCGAAAAAATTCGCAATTTCTCTCAGTACCGTAACTTGCAACCCTCGTAAGTGAATATATATTTCCAATTTCGTACCCCGCCGGCATGCCGCAAACAATGGAGTTGGTGAAGTGCGAATCGAGTTTATTGTGACAAAAGTTCTTGTTCCAAATTTTAGTATACATACAATATAATGCATACATCATGCTTGTGTTTCCAAATAACTAGACAGAGCAGATACGAGTACACTACGTGGACAAACCCTTGACTAGTTCAGGCTTCGCAGCCAATTCTAGCTTAATTTTGGGTTTAAAAACTGAAGGAAGAGGTAGAATAGCGACTGGTTGCAAGTTTGTCGCCTAAACATAAACATACGTTACCTATTTCTCTAGTCGCCTTTTATGAAATACTAGTTTTCCGCCCGCGGCTTCGCCCGCGTGGAATTCGGTTATGTTGCGGTATAAAACTATTATGGTTATGTCTGCAAAATTTCAAAGCAATCAGTTCAGTAGTTACGGCGTGAAAGCGGAACAAACAAACAAACAAACTCACTTTCCGATTTATAATATTAGTAAGGAACATCATTCCTTGGACAATATTTTACACCAAATACCTAGTCTCAATTTAGGCAATTTAATGCCTGTGTTTTTGGTACAAGACAACGGATAAACTTACTCATAAATAGATATATAGGTATACATCCAGGACTTGAGAGCAACCATTTGCATTCATCATTACAAACATCTACCCCGACCGAGGATCAAACCCGGGAACTTAAGCTTCATAGTCAGGTTCTCTAACCGCTGGGCTATCGGGCCGTCTAATCTACGGAAGAAATGGAGAAGTGCTCTTCTAATCCAATACCTGCCAGTCTTGCCTATGTATCGTTTTGAGTGCACTGTATGCCCCATTAGGGAATGTACGCATGTTAATAATAGGACAAAGAATGGCGAAAAAAAATAAAAAACGACCAGGTAAAGAAATACCATTACAGAAAGAAGGAAACCTTCCTTTTACTTGGAAGTAGGTCAAAAACTGTATTCTGCTTCTTTTTCTTTCCCGACGAAACTGCCAGTCACCGCGGTTTTTTCTCAGTTCTGCGGAACCCTGACAACACCATTAATGTTTATCAAGCAAATTTTGATTCATTTTGCGTATGGTCGTGGAAAACAACCTCATTTAGCGCGTCTTTTGTGCTTGAACATGGTGTTTAACTCGATGTTTGTATGGAATATAGTTTTTTTCACTCCAAATGTTTTAAAAGTATCTACTAACGTATTTTTATATTAGTGATTCATGTTTATTTTCATTAGTCAAATATGGCAAACAAACACAATAAAAATCTGTCCTTATATTACCACGCAAGAACGAGAGTTGTAGAGATTAAGAGATGCCTGTGCCCAGCAGTGGTATACATTAACAGAATAATAAAAAAAATATATATATTAAATATCACTCTAAAGTACAATAAATAAACATGAATGTGCAGTCAAATCAATTGATTCCGGACCACTGGGTGGGCAGAGATTGACATAATAAACGTAATAAAGATTTCCTTTGTCAAGGAATGAAATATCACTGTAATGTTCACTGTAAATAAGTTCAATGGTGGGTTAGGAATCAAATAGCTCGATGGTACCATCATGTAATATCATGAGTAATCATCAGTAATTTTTCATGATTGTTAAAAATTAAATTAAGGAAATTTCTAACCTAGCAAGGTATGAAAAATTTGTAATTGTAGAAATTCCATTTCAAGCAATTGTCTACACAGAATATTCGAAGGAAGTTGTTCTAGTACCAAAGGAGGCGAAAAGCGCATTGGATTTTTAGTTCATCCCAAAACGAAACTTGTTCACCCGGCATAAGATTACAGTTTAAATTGTAGTGGAAATGGGACATGGGACCATTGAAAAGCAAAATTACACATTACGTTTCGCGCATGTGAAAATACGGCCAACTGGTACCGGATGGCGGTGTTGTAAAGTGTGGTTAGGATTGTACCAGAAATTGTGTATTTGGGGTATTGTGTATGAGTCACATAAATTTTCGTACTTTTACTTGAGCGTTTAAACGTAAAATGCATTTCTTGTCTCTTTCTTTCCAGCTTGGTTAAAACAGGTCATTTTTTTACAAAGTGGATAAAAAATTGTGGGGTGCGCCAAAGTTCACATAAAATTGCAACTTCGAAAATTGGAAGTCCGAAAATGTTTGTTCTAAAATTTTATATCATAATGATCATTACTTATAACTTGTCTTTGCGGATAACTATCGTAACACCGAATTAGTGAAGTCCTAAAGAATGTTTGTCCTACTATTGATAACTCTAAATTCTAA